>JAQFZH010004896.1:0-11300 GCA_034695485.1 Entomobrya nivalis
AAAAATTCACAATATTTTTCAAGTATTCAATTTATGGAAAGCAGCTCAAGTACAACACTAATGTTTCACACAACACAGAAAAATTCCGTTTGTTATGGACATACTTATGGGTAACTTAAGACTTCCAATGCGTATTGCTACTGATCAAAATTTTGGCATCTCCCCAGCAAAAAAAAAGATTCACTGTGAGTTTTTGCTATTGTTCCATGGGCAATCTGATTTTTCAGATGTTGCTACATAAGCTCAAACATGGTTTTGCATGGATGAGAAGGTTGTATCCTGGAGGATCCACTTTTTCAGACTGAGATAGAGAAAGCAACAAAAGCTTCTTTTTATACCAACCAGGTCCAGAATCTTCAAACATAGCAACAGGACTGAAGAGAAAGGAAAAAAGTGCTTTCACTTTTTTTTGCTACTCACCGCTGGCTTAATGTTATGGTATCGTACAACCAACAACTGAGCTTCAAAAATATGTGCATTCGCACCATGATAACGTTCGATTTTTATCAACTGTCTCTAAATGAGATCAAACTTATATAAAAAATGGTATGTAAACGACAAACTACGTCTGCAAATGTCGTTTGTCGATATCATTTTTTCAACGACGTTTAGCTTTATGATTTTCTGTTCTCTTTTTGTAATCCATATAGGAACATGGGATTGGGATACCACAGGACGTTTTAATAAATTATTTGTGGATAATTGCCTGTTAAGTTTAGCTGCTAATGATTTTTTCTAGGACATTCTAAAAAACTGCCCAGCTGTTAATAAAATGTCAAACATGTCACTGCCATTTCATGTATCATTAAAATTGGTAAAACAAGTGAGCTTGAATAATGAAAAGTTGTAAGTTCTCATTAAAAGTAGGATAACGTATTGTCGTCAGGAAACCCGACAGGATTCCATATTAAATAGATCAAGCCTGAATATCGCGGTTATATTTTGGTCAGTCATGTACCTTTTGCGTATGTTAATTAATATCATCATGCCCACAAAGCATAAGAATAAAATATTATGAAAAAGGGTACATGACAATGTCTACTTGTCCAATTGTTTGTCGATTACATAACTTGTGTCTAGACTTTCATGTTTAAAGTCACGTTTTTTTCTGTTAATAAAAATTAAATTCAAATACAGAACTATCAAGTTGTATGCTGTTATTCACCGTAGTTAACGTAGTTACGAAGCTAATATTTGTCAAAAATGTCTTAAAACTTCATATGTGCATATATTTAGTTTACAAGTATGGCTTTGATGCACGAAATTGTCGAGATGGTTGATAAAACTGAGAAAGAAATGACCGAAGAAAGTGGGTTTATTGTTTGAAACAATAGTGGTTAGGACAAGGACATTTGATACCCACACATATGTTGGTTTGATTTATGATTTGAGCACAAACTTTCCTCATTTTAACTCTGTCTCAATCTACCAGTTATAAAATAGTTCTTACACAGATTTATGAAACCCACTCAAAAACATAAACCTTCCTGAACAAATAGTGACACACCTGTCATGTCTCAGTTTGAAACTAAACTACTTTTACCCGGAATGATTTGATTTTTTAAAATCGCTAGGAGTAGCAAAAACAAGCATTAGTTATATTTAATTGTATATAAGCTTACATAAAATTTCCTTTGAGTGTGGGTTTATAATTTTTTATGAAATACAGAATATTTTAAATTAGCATGATTGCCTTTTGACTTAAAAAACCTTTTTATTTATATCAAATGGTTTTGCCATTAAAAGCTACTAACAATTTCTTTCTGTTTCTCTATTTTCTGCATGAAAATATTTTAGATTGATGGGACTTTTGGGATTCCATGAAATGATTTTTAGATCTTTCAAAGAAAACACAATTCTTTAATTAGACTGTCCTAAGTAAGACTAGAGGCTTTTCTTTGATTGTACGTGATGCTGCGTTCATCATTCCATTACTTTCACGACTCCAACTTTAGATTTAACATTATATAATCCACAAGTTTGTGTAGGTGGTCTTTTTACCTGGCTCTGCAGTATTTATACTTAAAAGTTGTCTATGCGTAACACGACAAAAAAGCCTCCATATTAGTTTGTTCATATACTGGTTAGCATCCTGTGGACATTGAATCCAATTACTCAAATATAAATTCTTCGACACGAAAAACCTGGAAGAGATAAACAGGCTCATAAATATATTAAGTGTTTACATCCTCTTCCAAGGTATTTTTATAGATTAGCTATTGAATTGGGCACTTGCCCCCAAAAGATCGAAATCTTCTAACTAAGATAGAAATATAATTTTTTTACTATAAAATATTGTCCCAATGCTGAGCAAAGTTACTTCCGTCTTTTATTTTTAGAAGATGCTTTCAAAAAGTGTGTCACAGTGGAGAAAATTTATTAAATACTTTCAATAAAACATGTAATGCTAGCGTCGTAATTGATCTTAAGTCTACTTCTATCTCTCAACTTCAAATGAGCACTTCCACGTTTTGAATTATCAAATATCACAAAAAATTGCGAAATTCCTGAAGAACTTTTGAAGCATTCTTTAAAAGCTCGTCGGATAAATTATTAAAAAGCACGAATGTATTTTCTTGAAATTCTATTTTAAACACGGGGATACTCTACTGATATAAAAACTAACGTGCTAAGGTAATAAAGGAACCTTGTCATGTGATTCAATTCTAAACATTACAATTTTCCTATTCACTACAAAGCCGGGATAAATTTAAATGAATATATAATTTTACTACGTTCATTAGAATATTTCATTGCATACCTTTAACATTTTGATAGAATTTGTTTACATCTTGTTACATCATATCTTAACAGTTTCGTTTATGTCATGGTTAAAAGTTGTTGTCTGTTGACTGACGTATATTACACCGGAAGTAAAAAAAAATTAGTTCTAAATATTGAATGTAATACTGATGTAAGGATGCAATTTTTAAGAATACTCCTACCTAACAAAACCCGAACAACCTCATTTTGTATTTACTTTGTATTTATGTAAACAAATGGTTACTTTGGAAGTTTGAAACAGGATATTATATTTATATTTACATATTTTGAGTGAAAAGACTACTAATAAATAGTTGGTGTATAAATATTTACAAGTAGCGGAAGTAGGTAAAACCTTTTGCATTATGCCCAACACTAACATCAATATGTAGCACCATTGTTTTTTAACCATGTAGCTGTGTAAGTTATTTAGGTAAACTTATCTTGGATACATACAATATTTAGATTTGGCAAAATTGTTAATTACACGACCTTATTGGTTTTAATCAATGTATCGTTTATTTAGCAAAACTCCATGTTTATATTAAATTCTTGGCCACTATTTCGTAACCAAAGTTTGTATCTTAAGGTGTTTCGACGTTTTTACGCAAGCTTTATTACGTAACCGAAAGCCAAGTTCAGTTAGTATTGGCTTTATAGCGCTTGTCCGTCTATCTGTCTCTCACTACGGTAACTCAAGAACGCGTAGACCGATTTCGCTCAAATTTTGCTTATAGGTTACTATGGTCAAGCGAAAGAACCTCATTGATTTCAGCCCCCTAGGTCCAACCCCAAGGCCAAAGAGCAAAGTCAAAATTTTAAACCTATTCCCGGTGTACATTTAGTGCAATCGAAAGCTCTTTTTGAGTAGATATGACGACTCATGTGTGACTTTAGGTGAAGGTGACCCCAGAGGGTCAGAAAATAGAGTCAAAGTTTGCAACTTCAAACATAAGTCATGTCACATCATTCGAAAACGCGTTTCATTAGCAACAATAATGACCATCACTAGCGCAAGTCTCATTATATTAGCTACGTCGGTATGATCTCTGTTACAGCCGGCTTATTTAAACATGTAGTAAGATTACCCAAAGGTCAACTTATACGCAAATGCAAAAAAATGCGATGTAGTTTTATAATAGTCCAGTGTTTGTTAGAAAATTACAACTTTTATGAGAACTATACAATATTGTTGGCTACCCTAGTGAAAATTGTAAAAAAATATGTAACGTATACCTTGTCCAAAATTCCGTAGTCTTCGGCGTACAAAATACATACAACCTATGGTGGTATATGATGCTACGCCGCCGCCATTAGACTACGGAATTTTGGACAAGGTGTAACAATGTAATTAGTTAGATTTTCACACACCCGAACGTTCCAATCTTAAGTGTTACCATATCTAATTATAAAGTATTTTGTACCTTTAGAGTACCACTACTTGTAACTGTTTTTGTAACAAACATTTGGATGTTAAATTCCAAGGCAAATAAAAGGTAGTTCTGTTGGATTCGATAAAATGAGGCACACAAATACAAACGTGAATACGCAAATATTTCTGTACGTTGTTTTGAAAGGACACCTGTCAATTTTTTATTTTCCTTAACGGTATTTCGGAGTATTTTAAATCGTGAGTATTATTTAAAAACAGAAACAGGCTAGCCTAACACCTGAATAGGGTACCTAATTATTAGATTGAACAAACCCAAAATATTTAATTCAACGGAAACATTCTAAGCAGAAAAAATATGTGTGGGTAGTTTACTAGCAAAAGCGTAATCCTTACTCATCATCACATAGAATGTGGGCTTATAAGCAAATATTAAAATTCGACTCACAACTTTTGTTTCCAGTTCAACACTTTGTTTTATCAAATATAAACCCAATAAAAAATTTAACAAATTTTAAAATGTTAGAAATAAGGACGATAATAAAGAGTATATCAAAGACCTAACTCAAAATTTACCGAAGTGTGTCTCCGAAGTTTGTTTTAAGACTAGAGCGTAAGCTTTTTTCTCGCCTCTTTGTTTGACCGTTTTCATGTCTCAAAAATATTCTAGGAGCATAATATGTCGTCTAAAATATCACAAACTCGCTTGATCGTGGTTTGCCCGCCAATATATTCATTACACAATTTTTTGACAGTTTTAACATTAAATACAACATATTTAGATGTAAAACGTTAGGGCACGTTTATCTGTTTGCATTACTTTTATCCTTATACTGCAACATTAAGGTTATCTCAAAGTCACTCCTGTTCTCTTTGCCATGTGTGAAAACCCTTACGAGAACCAAACTACCAAAATCACTGTTTTAACATTATTAAAATCATGAGGATAAAATAAATACATTTATTGCTAATCGAATATTTGTGGGATTTGAAAAGTAACCGGGAGGAAAAACCTCAAGTTGTATAGAGTGTACATATGTACAAACATATCATTTATGGTGAAATAAACTTTCAAGAGAAGCTGTTAGTAATTTTGTAGTATACGTTTTATTTTTCAAGGTTTTGTTACAAAATAATGTTATACTTACCGTGTGATACACACATTAATCAAAATTTAAATCAGCTCTGGTGATTTGTCGAATCAGTAACCAGAAAGAAGATTAGAAATGAATATGTGATACATTATTATCTTGTAAAGATGCATATATAGTAAAATTACTCATTTTCAAAATTCAAATTCAAAATAGCTATGAACACAGTCAAATAAATTTTGATATAATTTAAAAATACTTATAATTATTCGTATCTAAATCATGATAATTAATTTTGTGTGGGCATCAAGATGTATGTTTGACTGTTAAAGTAATCTGGTTTGATATGATTACCAAGGTTCATTCATAGCTGGTAGACAAGATTGACATTTTACAAAATAAACCATTTTATTCGTATTTAAGTAGATTTACGTATATATTGATAAGCCCATGTACGCAATGTTGCCTTTCAATGTTTGAATTACTTCAAATACATTGTTAAAAAGCTGTTGTAAAGCCTTGGTTTAGGAAGTCGTAAGTCCATCGTCTTGTGAAATTCCAACGCAAAGTACCGGTAATCTTAAATGACAGAGCACTCAACAAAAATTTGATTCCGTTCATAGGTTCTTCCAGTTTGAAACGTTTCATTCCATCCAAATTTTGTCTACTATTCAATGTGGTAGAACTATTGGGCAGTGGAAGCTCTTTCCTAATTCTAATATACATTGGCGTAATTTCACCAGCGGGCGAAATGGAATTACATGGTATTATGGTACATATAGTCTTTGTTCTCTTTCAAGATAACACCAAAATTTCTGCTTTCATTGAACGCAGTAAAATGACATGGATATGGGCTCCTATTGAACCTAAATTGTCCATGGTTCCTTTCACAATTTCAACAATCATTCCACTTGCAACATCTTAGAATACTAATATCATGGATTTAACATTAATATTTATGATTGGTTGATTCTACAACTTGCTCAGTGACAATTAAAAGGTCATGAGGAACTATGTTACTAACAACAGCAAAGTTTACAAAATGATCTAGTGATCCGAATGACTTCACCTTTTCCAGCTATCTTTCCAATTAGTGATATCACATATTTCGACTCAACATTTTGTGATGCCGGCTGATTAATTGGACTAAAAGGTCGAAACTTTTTTAAGTGTGAAGATTAATTTACATCCATTTCCTTTAAAATCGAGTAAAAATAAAACTAATAAAAATGATTTATTGGATTATTATGTTTAATGTTAAATGCTATGCTTATCAGTCTTCAGTTTTGGTGCAAATATTCAAGAAATTTTGAAACAAAAGTTGGCTGTATTATCATACATATCGCATTATTTGTAACTAAATCTAGAAATACGGAGAAAGTTCTTGTATTAAATATTATTTTCAAATTCAACTGGTAAGTATATTTTACAAACCTTCTAGTGTAACTTATAAGCAATAATATAAACCTAAGCAATGTGGCCAAATTTGTTTGGTTAAGTATTACAAACTGATCGAAGGCGTAGCTAACGATTTCTTGGATTAGAAAGTTAAGTAGTGTTTTGTTTCCATACATTAAGCACATAACCAATGCAATCTTTCATTTTTGTAAGATTTATAAAAAGTTCCAGTACTGTATACAAAACATTTACGAATAGATCATTTCAAAAAACCTATTCTGAAATTCTCAACAGTCAACTTTAACAGCTTATTGTCTGCATTTTATCTTTAATTCAGACCTTGTTTCGTTTTTAATTTGATCGCAATCTTTATCCGAAGAATAGAATAACAAATAAACCAAATCTTGTAGAGGAAATGGTGCATGCAGTGAACATACTTGAAAGCAAGCCAGAATTCTACTACGTCATTAATATTGCAAAATTCAAGCCGTCTCTTAAATTCGTAACCCGTCAAGTATTACCTTTCTCAATGTCAATGACATTTTTCTTTTAATACATCCACCAACTCTTATGCAATGTTTCAGATGAACATAACAATAAAACTTTTGTTAAACTCTTCCTAAAACCCAATGTTATTTTGTGGAACCCCTTTTTCAATTTTTAAGGTCATGAAGTGACTTTCAATGTACTTTCAAGGTCTATGAGCAACGACAAAAATGTAATTAAGTTGTAACTACTTTGTACATAAACGTAGCATAACTTGAGAGTGAAAGAAAAGATACATGAAATACCAGATGAATATGCAACGTTGGACTTTCTCAATTCACCCTAAATGCGTTTACATACGAGTATCATAATTTAAATTCCTCTTAACTACTTTTCGGCTTAAATACGTACCGCGATCTAACAAACGACATTAATCATTTATAAATGGAAGGAATTTATTTGTTATTTGGCTTCCACACGTACTCATGAATATATGCACTGCATATAGCCGGTGAACATGCCGTTTAGTAGGCACAGTACTATTCTTTATTGCAAGTTAATACAACGTTTGTCACATCATAGTTGGCTTTATCATCAGTTCAGATCATCTCACATTTACATCCGACCTTTATCTTCTATCCATTTACATATGTATATCAGATTTATAACTACATATTACTAGCATTACTTACTATAAAATTTTATTACGCATAGCGTAATATCCCCTTCTCAATTTAAACATCGGTAAATGAAGGATAAGAATTATGGAATTCAGGTAAGATCAAACTGAGACATGTAATATTGTACTTGATACATCACCTTCACTTACTAGATTTTTTTTGGACTAATCTTGGAAGAAAGTTTACATAGCAGTATTACAGTTTCGACAAAAAGCCTAGAGAAATAAACACATCAAGTAAAAGCTTAGGCATAAAAAAGGATTTGATTCTTTCTGTAAATTTTGTATACGAAGTTTTAGACTTAATAAAAAATTTGAGGGAAAGAAAGAAGAGAAAACACCAAGTATATTTATGAATGCGTTTCTTCAGTCCACATGCCTTTTGCTAATATCACCTTAGTCACAGATACATACCCCGTGAATTCTCTGAAAATATAAGTCAAATTTAAGAGTAAGTCATGATTTACGCCCTGGAATAAAATTACATTTACAACTCTTCTAGAAATCTTTCGAATGTTTGTCATATCCATTTAAAACTTTACAGTAGTGCATAAAGAATTTAAACACCTATGTGAAAACCGTATAAAGGATATTGACAAGAGGAAACATTTAATTTAGGATGGTTCCATATTGAGCAATTCCATTCAAACAACGGACTGGATATACATATCTGATCTATATTCAATAAGATTTCCGGTCACTGTTTACTGTGTATTTCTTTGAAGGAAATTGAAAATATCTTCGAGCTTTTCATGCCTTGAAATGTGACTTTGTATGAAAACGTGTTTGTGATATTTTTTGGTAGTAGTGTGACATAGAAGTGAATGCATTTGAGAATCTTGCAACGTGAGTATTCTTTAAATAACAACTAGTTTAAATAATTCTATGATTGACTTTTAAAAGAAGTGGAGTAAAGGTACAGTTATATTTGAGTTCTCTGTAAATATTAGTAAGAGTTCTGATTTTTAATAAATACGAAAATTAAGGCAAACTTGGTCTTTTCTATTTAATAGCAACTTTTTGTTGCTCTCTAGACTTTTGTTTTACAATCACAAAATTGAGATAAGATCACAAATTATTTCGTAATATTTGTTGCACATAATTAAATACACATTCGGAATAGTTTTTTATCCAAATGCAAGTAGATGTCAACAAATCTTTAATTGACAATTAAGAAATATATATTTTTGATTTCGGTATGTTGCGTAACTGTCAGCAACTTCTAAATTGGGCATAATGAAAACAAAAGAGATTTATGGCATAAATGCGTACCTATTTTTATGTCTGAAAACATGTTTTGGATAAAAGTAAAAAAAAATCCGCCTTCCAATTCAATTTATGAACATTAATGAAAAGATTATGATATTAATTTCCAACAGAATTCATGGTTCCATGGGCAAGTGGAGCATTCGTATTTTTTTATCCGAACTTTCATTTCAAGATGTTTTTAATTTGCAAATATTCATACTTCTGGTTTGGCAAATTGTACTGCCTGGTTGACAATAGTGTTTTTGGGATAACTGACATTAGCTCATAGCAAACTTAAGCTCAAGAAATACATTGTTTCATCTGTTTCAAATAAGAACAAATCTCGATTTATAGTGAACATATAAGCTATAACTTATATTGCCAAGTGTTTTAATAATAAATATTGAATAATCCATCAACTACGTAAAAACATTTCATAAGGAAATGTAAAAAATGTGAATATTAAACTGATTTAAAAAATAATAAGCTCCTGAATTGGAATGAAATCGATTTTGAGATCTTATAAAAAGTGTTAAGGAATATATATATGTGTGTGATTATATCCAGCCGTAAGATGATTTGATGATCCGCCCACGGTTCTAACGAGTTTATTTGACGCTTTTCATTTTGTAATATAAAACACAAGTACGTAACATCATTGAATTTGTACTATAAAATACACCCGTTATAAAACTGGCATAAAGGAATACTCATGTTGCAATTTTGTTGCACACTACCTTCTAATAACTTATAAATTTTGCTTCCATATTTAAAAAAAAGTTATTTGCTTTCAGTTTGCGTTAACGTATATAACCACATAAGTCAAGTATGTATACTTTACAGAACCACTAATAATTTTATAACGCCGATCAAACATTGTTTCGAAAGAAACGAAACCATTTCCTAATTTGTTCACCATCCGTTTATGGAGTATGGCATCCATTAAACAGAAATTTTACATTTCACATAACTGACTCATACTGATTCCGTAATTTTTCTATATTAATTTCGAATTATGTAACTTAGGACCCTTGCAAGCCACAAGCAAAGTTTTTATAAATTTAATAATATAATAAATGCATTTGCTCTATACATCATCCGTTGATGATACAATAAACCGATGTAATATTTACATTAAACTAATTAAAATTGGTCACTATCAGTGAAGAAGAAAACCAATTATGGACAAAATGGTATATAATGCACACTCTGTAACTACTAACCATAATGTTTTCGAAAACATTATGGTAAGTGTTTCTTCTTTAAAAAAAGTTTAATAAAAAATATAAAGTTTCACTTGCAGTTTTACGCAATATTGGAATGTACGGGTTTTATCGAAAAATAAGGCCGTGATTAATAAATGCTAATGATGCCTTTTTAACCCTAAAAGACTAAAACTTTGTGATATCCCAACAAAATATCGGGTTTAATGGCTTACTTTACTTTGGAAAAAATAACTTCGTTTTTAACCGTCTCAGTCCAGCTATCGAAAATTCTCTTAAAATCATTGCAAACAAAATGTTACGTAAACATGTGGTCATTTGTTTTTCTGATGATGTTTGAACGTACATAAATGTTTCTAGTTAAGCTGTTAGATTATTCTAATATTGTTAGCATTTAAATGACGTCGTCATTAGTTTGTTGAACTATCATTTATGAGAAGGGAATAGCTATTGATCTGTTGCTTTAAGCCCGTGCTCAAATAACATAAATATTTTGAGCACTTATTCCAGAGGCAAGTCTAAGTAGAACCATGCACCTTAGAAAATTTCAAAGCATCGTGTCTCATGACATAAAGCATTCATTGCATTTGGAACAACATCTTGAGAAGCTGTAGTCAATGTTTCATAAACAGGGGTTTCTTGGCAAATTAATTACTGTTTGGATCAAATACAATTCCCTTACAAGAGTAAAATCAAGAAAATGGTAATTTATTGGCAAGTTCAAACTTAATCCAAACGTCTTCCTCAATGAAAAATTGATATATAAAAGAAAGAAAGCACTTCACCAAGCTTCATCGAGATTCGACTGGAACAACTAACTGTAAAGTGCAATTCTTATTACCTTTGTTTATTCTAGACAGTGCAGCATTCACATGAAATGTATTATATCATACATTTAATACATATTGGTATTTCGTAATTTTCAAGAGCTTATTTATTAAGTAGCACTCGAGTCACGTCTCCTGATCACAAATCAACAGGCTCATTCTGAGATACGTCTACCGAGTTTTTGTGGAACTAGC
>JAQFZH010004897.1:0-11298 GCA_034695485.1 Entomobrya nivalis
AACCTTGTATTTTTGACAGTCCGTCCTAGCGGCCAAATAACCCCATCAATTTCTCTCTGCTGCTGTATATTCGGTATGTTTTCACCAGTACATTTTAAACTGTCAAATGTCATCACACTTCCATCATAACGAGTTGCTGTAGGTGCTGATTTGTAAGACTTCTTCACATTCTTGGCGTTGTAGCACTTACCCAAAGACACCTCACACAAAAACAGATATCCAATTTCCCCGGGCTTGGGAATCGCACAATACACGTCTGGATTACAGTACTGAGCGCTTTTAGAAATTCGATCTGCAAAGTAAACTCCTGATCCAAACATTTGCGTCCCAGCCTGGGGACATCTAAAGCCGTTTTTTAAAATTGAAGTTACGCTTATCGGTTTGGTTCCGTGCCAAAGCATCATTTTAAATCGGATCGTTGGAGATGTAATCGCTGTATTTGAGATTGATGTGGATGAAGTTGCTGTTGATGTCGATGGAACAGGTCTTGAAGTTGAGAGTTGGGTTATCTTCAAAATTGATAAAAGGTCTACCCTAAACCCAGAGTGAGGCTGGCTACTACAAATATACTCCAAAACGTTATTGTATTCTGCTTGATTAGGTTCAACTTTCTCTGCTTTAAAGAATCCAGCTTCAAGAAAGCCAAGAGTAAATTGACATGGACTGATAAGCTTGAGGATTTCGTAGGCTTCTGGAGTCACATATTGAAATACTGGAGTGGTTGTGTTTGTTGGAGGGGGAGGTCTGATTTGTGACTTACTTTGGGTAGGGGGCGTTGCTGTTTGAGGTAGGTAATTCGGGTAGGTTGCTACAAATGGGCCCGTGGTCGGTGGAGGGAAGCCAAGTCGATAAGACGATTGAAGACTTCTCAGATGACTTGCGAGAGTTGAAGTTGAAAGGAGTGCAAGTGGATTTGGACGTGTTGGAGTTGAGGTTCGGCGAAGTATTATAAACTTAGGAGCTGCAGATACAGTTGTAGGTTGAGATGGTGAAATTGTTGCAGATTGAAATGAAGAAACTGTTGCAGGTGGAATTCCAGGAACTGTTTTGAGTTGAGATGGAGGAACTGTTGCAGGTGGAAATAGAGGAACTGTTGCGGGTGGAATTTGAGGAACTGTTGTTGGTTGAGATGGATGAACTATCACAGATTTAGACCTCGAAATTATTGCGGACTGTGGTGAGTTTATAGCTGCTTTTAATTGAGAAGCAGTTACCGTTACGCTACGTACTCCGACGTCAAGCTTAAAATATAAATTAATATTTTTTTCCTCATCTTAAAGAAAATCTATTATTATTTGTAAAAAGTGTTTAGTTTGTTAGTACCCTCGTTTTCTTTTGTTGTCCTTGTGTAGATCCTACTTGGTCAACTGATCTCTTTACTGGTTGCGTTGGTTGCATCAAAGGCGTCATCATCACTGGTTGGTTGTATTGATTCAATTGGAAAGTTGGCTTGGAACAGGTGATGTTAACTTTGGAACTAGTGGCTGTAGTACCCGAAGCCACTTGACTACCAGTATTGGTTCCGTGCTTAGACAAAGAATAAAATAACAAGTTATGTAATGTATGCCACCGCCAAAAATAAATAGTATTAGAATTCCCTTGTCAATAGACTAATTTAATATTTTACCATATTTGATGAAGTGGAACCAGTCGGCAACAGTGAGGATCTTGTTGAGGTGGTTGGGACGTTAGAAGTTCCAACAGAATTAATCTGGTTTTGTCGATGCAAAGTAGTGCTGGCTCTATGAGTTTCTATTACTGATAATAAATCACCATTTGAATTTATGGTAGACGAGGAATATTTCTGAACGTAATTTTTGAAAAATTCCTCAAAATCGTCTACAGACCCCATGGCTACTAAAACCCATTCAAGTTGTGGACGGTTGTGTAAAATATTGGACTAAAATTTAGAAAACCGTATATAGTTTACTTAATTTATTTATTCGTTCACAGAGAACAACTTCACAGTATCCAGCATGAAAAAACGTGCTCGAGCAGATTTACTTGCACTGTTGATTTACATTCTTGTTTTGCAATAGACTTCTTTTCATTTTGGGAGAAAAGTGTTCGTATACTTGCACTTCACTGCCGATGAGTCCAGTCCAGATGACGAAACAAATACGTTTCTGAAATGAATGGTAGAGATTACCAAAACGACAGCATACTCCGATTAAGCCTTGTATGTACTCCTTGGGTGTATATAACACAAGGCGAAGTATGTATATAAACGGATGAAAAGCGACACAAATATTTTGGCCAGCAACTTCACATAATTTATATATGCTTTATATGAGATTAACAAATGTATTTATGTTATATCCCGTCTAAGTCTTTGTGATAAGTATGAAAGCAAAGATATTATCGAATGTAGTTTTTTCCCTTGATCTGTATCAAAATGTATACATATCCCTATCCTCATATTGCCAAATAAAGTTTTCAGTTGTGCAGGTTAGAAGTTTTAGCATATGTATTATGTATCTCATAAGGATAAGCATATATAAAATGTACTTTGGTTGATAGGCTTGTTGGATTTACGGAGACACCATTTCAGAAATTTAAACTACAAAACTACCAATCATGTTTAATAAACTTTTGGTGTTTCAACTCAAAATTCATTAAGTAGGTATTATATGCATTTCTCGTTTATTTAGATTTAATTACAATGAAACATTTTTTACTTCTAGGATGTTTAAATATCCTTACCTGCTTTAATACGGAGTCATTTAGTTTATTTGAATAAACATTTGGTTAAGGTATTTTAGGGATTTCATGAATTACTGTTAATATTTTGGTTTTCTATATTCTCAAAATCGTTGATGAATACCGTGAATCCTCATATTATTGTTAAGGTGTCGATTATGACATAACGTTTTAGATAAAAATAAAGCCGATTTGTTTTTTGATGCATTTCATTGCTCTGCTACCCTTGTTCACAAAGAAAATATGTCAATAACAAATGTAAAAATATTTATAGCATGGAAAATATATCGGATACGAGTACGATCAACACTGGCAATATTTTTTGTTGTGGTTTGCGTCATCCTCACAGAAAAGTATATCAAACCAAACTCTATTTCTGGTCTAGATGACGTAACAAGTACGTTGTTGAAGTATGTGAGTGAGATCACCAAAACGACAGAAGATTCGAACTAAGCCATGTATGCGTAGTGTTGCATAAACGTATTTACGCAAGGGAGAACCAAAACCAAAAGATATTTACTTATATAATGTAGAGTTATACTTTTGGTCAACAACTTACTATAGATTTTGTATACAGGCAAGTATTCTTCCCCCAGTTTTAATCTTTGAGATATTTGTGAATGTAAGAACATTATCAAATGTTATAGTATGACTTTTTGGGTAGCTCAATGTGTATCAGTTCTGAAACTGAATAATACAATGCACATTGGCATAATTGAATAATGCTATTTACCACATGGTAAATTGGCTTGAATTTACTATTTAAAAAAATGAAAACAAATACCGATATTTTTACAAAGACCTTGTCAGGGTATATATTTCTCCACCTTATCATTTTTAATGTATACTTCTGGCTTAGCCACATAGCCTTGTATAGCTTGAAAATTATCTGACTTTGTTACATTCATTATTATATCCATATCTGGATACATTTCTTTTAAACCTTCCAACGGCATTCCAGGTACATACAACCTTTCCATAAACTCTTCCGTTCTATACTCCTCTATTTCCACCTCTACCCCAAAATCGTCTTCTAGGCTATTATCATTTTACTTAGTTAATTATGTATCAACTGGATTTCTTGATTAAAGGATTACAAATAATTTGCTAGTCATTGTAAGCATGCACTAATAAATAGGTATAACTCTTTGCATGCAATGTGGATGCATAAGGACATACGAGCAATTATTATCTTTTGTTCAAAAAAGAACCAAGCCAAATACTTACAATGAATTACAATATGCTTTTACACTTTGTGTTTGCTATCAGATAATCCGAGCCATTTTTGAAGTTTAGTGCTATAAGACATCCCTTTAAAGGTTTAATTAAGAAACTCCTCTCTGGACAAACACGTAAAATATGGTAAATTGCGTAAAGTTTTGTTGTCTAATTTGTAGAGCAACACTAAATATTAGTAATTGTATTAATAACATTTTACGTCGTAAACAACTTGTCAATCTTGTTTATTTAAAGCCACTCAAAGTGATTTGATTATTTTTTCAACGACTTATCAATTTTATGGAATTCAACATTAGCATCACTCACGAACACAGTGTTTTGCATCAATAGATATTTCCGTGGTTAGCATCGATAAGTGATGCAAGCGCTATGTTATTGAAAAGACCATAAAAATAAGCCAACGTTACGTTTTTATCCTTTTTAATATGTGTGTTATACGTATTTGTATCAGTGTCAGTCTTGTTTTGACAAAGTTTTGTTTGTGATACAGGAAAGGATTTTGCAATCTATTTTTATAACTGTGTTATTGATTGTGATGTCAAAAGTTTGCAACACAAATTAGGGGATGGGAGTTTACGAAAACGAAAACGTTTACCACTTTAATACAAGCTTTATCTCTTATGTTATCTGGTTATAAATGTTTACATGAGAGGGTTTGTTGCATAATCATTTGGGACACACCAAATTATATTTCACAATATTCACATCAATCAATCCCTGTAAATCCACTGTTTTTGAGGTCGACATCAAAGTTATAAATCCTCCGTTTAAAAAAAACAAGCTCAGTTAAATTTTAAAGACGAGAAGGCGTTGAATAGTAGACTAAAGGTTTGTGTTGTTGGTTGAAATCTATCGTTGAAACTACGTATTTCAGGTAATTATTTATATTTTCTAATTTTCTAATTTAGCTGTACGTTTTTATAAACTATTTCGAACAATCAATTAAAATGCATTCAGTTAAAATATTTATTTTATAACTACTATGCATATAGTAAAAATGGAGCCCCATGAGTCGCATCACATAATCCAGAACATATCCAAACTGGTTGAGTATACGAACGTCAATACTACCCTACTTGTGGAATTAATCCAAGCAGATGTAATATCTAATGAAGAAAAGGATAGTTTGGTTAGCTATATTAATACAATTCCTTAACTTTCCCATGTTAAGTTTTGTTTGAGATTTGACTGATTCTAGTAATCCATGTTCCCTAAAGAATTCCCAATACATTATGTTTCTTATTTTAATAATAACATTTTTTACTAGATGGATCATTCGAACCCCCAAGCCCGATCTCTGAAACTTTATCAACTATTGCAGACACGCGAATGCTACTCGAAACTACGAACTGCCCTTGAAATAACAAAACAGTCTGGTGCGCTGAAGATTTTAAATAAACTCAGTAAGGTCAAGAACCCATCCGTCCTGAACAAACGAGCCTCCATCCCAGACAATCATTGCATAGCTAAAAATATTTACAAGGGAGAAATGGAAAGTAGGATTAAGAAATACGATCACGTTTCCGAAGATGGTATGAAAGAATTTCACGACATTGCATGGAAAGAGACAGAAATGTTATGCTTAGAAACCAATGTTCTTCAAGAGCATGAGCTAGAAACCATAGAGCAAAAAATATATGAGGTTTTTCGTACCACAGAATGGCATGACATATCAGATAATCCACCAATTCTCTCAGAATATTTTACCCCAACCATTGGTATTGATCTAGGTACCAAAAACTGTGTAGTAGGTTTTTACACAGATACAGAGGAAAAGGTTAAAATTATCGAGTTTGTCTCCCAAAACAGCTTTGCGAGTTACGTTTCATTTGAAAATAACGACAAATATATCATTGGTGATATTGCAAAACGATGTTCGTATCAAAATCCTGAAAACACCATTTTTGACACGAAACGGCTATTAGGTAGGAGCACGGCTGATATAGAAGCAGATACGAATTTGAAGTTTCCATTTAAAATGAATTACGAGCAGAAAAGACCATTAATATTTGCCAGGGGAAAAGAGTACCGACCGGAAGAAATCTCTGCACTGTTACTCAAACATTGTAAACATGCCGCTGAAAGCATTTTAAAGAGACAAGTAACAAAGGCAGTTGTGACCTTGCCTGCATACTTCAATGATCATCAACGTGTGGCCACCCTCGAGGCTGGTAAAATAGCTGGTCTAGAAGTACTTCATTTATTAAATGAACCTGTAGCAGCTGTTATTGCATACAAGCAACAAAGGGTTAGAAAATTTGCAACTAGGGTACTTGTCTTCGATGTTGGTGGTGGAACATTCGACGTTGCTGTGATAGAACTTCAGGAAAAGTTCATTGAAGTAAAGAGCGTAGGTGGCAATGCATTTTTAGGGGGAGAGGATATTGACAATGACCTTGCAAACTATTGCCTTGACATGTTTAGCTCCAAACATAAAAAATACATTCTTGACCCCAAGAAAAATAAATATGCAGCAAGAAATTATGCATTATTAAAAGAAGCTTGTGAACAAGTCAAAAAAGATTTAAGTTCACGAGAAACATCTTGTGTTTCCATTGCGAACTTTTACAAAGGTGAGGATTTAAAAGTTCTTATCAACCGTGACATTTTTGAGGGCATTATTGCCCCAATGTTGCGGGAAATGATTGAAATTGTCAAAAGTACTTTGATCAAAGGAAATACTCGTATTGGGGATATTAAAGATATTTTGCTTGTCGGGGGAACCACTTATATTCCAAAGTTGAGAAGTGAACTAACAAAACTTTTTAACGGAAAACGAATGTGTAATGATATCAATCCTGACACAGCGGTAGCATTTGGTGCTGCTGTGAAAGCAGCAATTCTTACAAGTGAGTCAGGAAGGCAACACTTTGATTTGCAGGTTCGGGATGTCATTCCAATGTCGATTGGTGTTGAGGCAATAGTAAGAGGAAGGCCAGATATTTTTCATGAAATCATTCCAAACAATATCAAATACCCCTGTTAGTATAGTCATACTTATCAAACTGCTTATGATTATCAAGAAATGGTAACTATTAATATTTATCAGGGTGAAAATCGCATTGCAAAGAATAATACTCATTTGGGTATTTTTGAGTTAAGGGGTATTCCAAAAAGGAAACGAGGGGAGGAGGAAATTTATGTGCATATGGCTATAAATCATTTGGGTGTTCCTGTTGTCACTGCTTCATGTTCCAGTGGCTCAAGAAGCATTACCGTCAATAAAAATTTTACTCAATAGGCTATAAGTGGTTATACAATATCCTAATATGGTGAATGTGATTTTACAATAGGTTGCTTCATTACTTTAGCTTCCAAAATTAATTAAGTTATAAATAAAGAATTCGTAATATTGATTATTTCTGCTAGGTTAGATCAAAATAATACATGCTCTGTGCCATGCTTACAAAATAAGTAATAAATTACGTATTAAAATGTTACATATAGATTAGGAGCAATATTGGGTACAAATAATGATCGATGATTAGTGACAGTGACGATTAGTATAACTTTTATTATAACTATATGCTATGTATTATGCATTATCACGGTAACGTATTCTTAAAATGTATTCAAATTTCTTTCAAATATATTGTCAGTATGCAATTTTGTTATATACACATACCTAATTTCATCTCTATAAACTAAGCTTGATCATTTTAGACAAGCTATATACTAGTTTGCTGTGTAGTATATGTGAAAGCGAATATGTAATCTTGATTATAAGAATTTAAATACCGTTAACAGTACATACTGATAAAATATAGAACATAGGTATTGTACATACACTCAAAACAAATATTGTCTCCGTGAAATTTATAACGTTTAGGGTAAAAACAAAAATTAAGTAGATAGTTTACTTTTTAGTTAAAGTAGCAGTTAACAACGCTGTAAGCTTTAATCTATTTTTTTCCATACCATATATTATTGCTATACGATTTTAACCTAACTTAAGAATGAAAAACTGATGTGTACATTTTTAAATACAATGTAAATTAGGATCAAGCATAAATATATAATATTGCTTGTCAAAATGCTAGTAACCTCGTACAATATGCATGTAAACAAAAAATATAAGCGAAAGCGCCGATAATATTACTTTCAGGTGAACGTCCAGCTACTTTCAAACAATTATTTCATTGTAAACATCCCCCAGCAAAAAAAAAGTATTTGCTTACCGTACCAAGATTAAGAAAACCCGACCAATGTAATCTAAGAAACTATTGCGGATGTCTTCGTTTAATTGACAACTGAAATAATGGAGAAATCTAATATTCGTATCAACTAAAATGGCAAAATTTGGATGTATTTAGATTTATTGAAGTCTGGGTATTTTTTGCATGATAAACAAGTTATACGTGCCTAATGTTTTGTATTGCTTAAAGAATACGCGACCCTACATTGTTTTATTACGTTCAAGTATGTTCGAATAGAAAACTCTTGGACCTCAATTTGAAGCTTTCTATGCAAGGTGCTATAAAATTGTTGGTCAATTCTTTGTTTCTTTCGACATAATGTTCCAACTCGTACAATACGCGACTGTAATTTCTTTCAAATGACGCAAACTTGGGTAAGTTTCAGGTACAGTACAAAAACAGAACGCAACAAAACAGCTAATTGTATGGCTGAAATAACCTAAGTACTCCAATGTAAAAATTTGAACATGTAAAGAATTATAGCAAGCAAATGAAATCATCAACACCAACTATGGTCCGAATTTACATTGTAAATACTATAAGCCATTTCAAGTTTCCAGTGGTATTTATTGTAAACACGTTAAAATACACGTCTAGAGGTTTATCAACAAATGACTAAATAATTGCCTATCATTGATTATAAACTACAATTTTTATAATATTTCGAAGAAACGGTGTACGCAGCGAAAAGTACTAAGAGTTAGTATCAAAAAATTTCTCATCAGAGGAGGTACGGCTACATTTTAAATTACAAATATCCATAAAATATATCTAAAAAATATATTGGCCTTCAAGACAAGCATTAAATTTTATATTAAATTTGCTAGTCAATCGTTTTCTTTTTGATGACAAATATAACACCTAATAGTAGCCATTGGACTTAATTCAAGTATTTAATTTGTATGCGTTGGTGAAAATAATCAATTTTTATCATCAAAAACATACTTGAACCCTTATACATACTGAACACTTCTAAAACATAATATAAAATCATTAAGACAACTTAATCCTAAAATAAATTTCAAAAACTAAAATAAATACTTCATTAATTGTTTACAATGTTTGCGGTACACTAGATTTTACTTTAACACCTTTCAGAAATACTAAATTAATTGACTAACCGAATCCTTTAAAAGAACTTACGTTAAGAAATATTAAAAATGGTACCTGAAATGTTAAAGATTTAAAAACTTGAGCTGTCAATAATAGATTTAGCACCAAAACTACAAAAGGATTTTGGTAAAATGAAATGGTTTGTTTTATTACGGTTCAAACCCTCTTGTAAAAATGGAATGAAACAATAGAACAGCGCTTTGTTTTGAAGCTTTATTATTTCACAATCAAAAGGAGATAAGTAAATATAATATTTTGTCATAAGTACAGCAATGACGACCAACCTCTAATCAATGCTCAGACAAATCTTCTATTTATTCCACTCATCAAAGTAAAGTGTGCATATTAATAATTTCGGCAAAATACATTTTGTTGTGTAAATGTATTCACTCTTAAAAATTCCTAAAATGCGATTGATTATACGCCTTATTTTAATTTTGAAATTACACCCTAATTTCAGTTGTTCCTATATTCTACCATTCGAAAATGTTTTTAATCTATTTTCTCAATGTACAATTCACATTTCGAGCACTCCCAAATTACAGCAAAATAGTCCATATAGTTCCAAACGCTTTAATTTTATAAAAGATCATTTTTTCAACCGGTGCATATTCGAAAAACATCGATGTACATTTATCCAAACGAGAAAACATGTTTCAAATAAAATGCGAGCATACCTAATTGACAGGATTTACAGGGAAGAGTACGAGCTTTATAATAAACTCCTAAATTTGACATTTACATTTTCTAAGTTTCGACAAATATGTGTTGTGCAGTTTCCGACGTTATATTCCAACGGGTTTAGGATTGAATTTTCTTACTTTGATAATTATCAATGGTTGGCACGAGAAATGGGTCCAGCGAATTCTATAGATACCTACTTATTAGCTGTGTGGCCAGATTATTTGACTAATCTGCATTCCACACCATCTGTGTTTGCTACTTGGCTGTTGCGAATGCCGGTAATTTTTGTAAACGAGGCTTTTATTTTGATAGGATTGTTGAAAATTAACACAGAACAGAAACGTAGTATTGTCAGCGTAATATCTCCAAGCATTTGGATATCCAAGTTAAATCTCGTAAAAATATCTGACGAGCTTCATTCCCTTCAACAAGTTTCTAAAGAAGTAAGAAAATATTACGGAAACAAACATTTCAAAATAGACAATAAATCCTCAGAATCAATTACAACACAAAACAAAATCATTCTTGTAGCAGAAAATCAGGGTGAATTCATTTCCGGAAACCTAATAGCACATCATTTTAACTGCTCATTTGACAAAACGTTTTGTTCTGGACAGCACAAGCGAGTTAGAAACAGTGCCGTAATTTCAAGGGATGTAAAGTTAAGTCCGTTTGGTCAAAGACTAAACTTGGGTGGAATTAAATATATAGTAATTATTGGGCAAGAAAATCAAATTGGTTTCAAAAATGTGTATGCTCTACTTAAGCCTTTTAGTATGTGGACGTGGATAGCTTACGGAACGGCTTTCGTTTTAATGAACATAATTTTATTTCAACGATACTCAAGCATGGTTGCATCAAACTTTTTATTAATATTTGTGACTTGTATAGAACAAGGAGTTTCTCACAAGCATGTTATTCATCCGATTATATCATTAATAGTTTTACTTTGGATTTTCCTGGGAATCGTAATGCGAAATTTATATTCATCGTCCTTATACACTGATATAACATCAAACCCACAACCAAGTACTCTACCAAGTTCAATTGAGTCATTATTGGAAAACAAATTAAGAAACCAAATGTTGCTTGCTACGTCAAATACTGCCTCGAGAATTAATGCAAAATATAACAATTTCGGTGAAAAAAGCTGTTTGGTTGATACAATTCGTTTAGAATCGTTATATGACTTTTTAACCTCAAAGTCAATTAAGTCCTACAGCGGATGTAAGGAAATAACTGATAAGTCTCACGAAAACGCAACCTTTTCTTCTCATTATGGCCAACAGGACTTAATTTTATTTTTTGAATATTTTAATCGTAATAGCGGTTCAAGGACAAGAAAAGAATATGACGTTTGGATTCG
>JAQFZH010004898.1:0-11297 GCA_034695485.1 Entomobrya nivalis
TTCAACGAGGTGGAGCAACTGATAGAACACAAGAAAACCTACTGCAAATTGAGATTTACCTGCAAATGCCATTTGCTCAACGGTAGTAAAATCAGTAAGCTATTCTTAGTTTCAAGTAGGAACGTAGTTCGCCTACTTCAGCCGTACTCACAATAGACTGTAATGTGACATATTAGAATGTGTCGTTCTTAGAATTGATAACAACAGTTAGTCATGTTGATAAAATAATTGAGGTTGAACCATGGTCAATGTTTATGTTTTTCTGTTTGAATAGGTGAGGAACCCGCAGCTCTTCTCTGCTCTCAGTGCAAAGACTCGTTCTCTTCGGCATGGGATTTAATGGTTCACGTTCAAGCTGCCCACATGTTGAACATTTATCAACTCAGTTCGGATCCATCTTCAGGTGGTAGCAGTAGAGACCAATCGGTAAGTAAATCATCTGTCTCACGTTACCCCCGTCTTAATCGTCATGGTTGATCAGGGATGGAATGGGCATTGTTTTGTTTACCCAAATTTGGTTCAATAAAAAACTACGAGATGAGAGTATGATTTATTAAATTAATTTCATGGGTTGAGAGTATAAAAATGCGTTAACAGCGCTTATAAAAATGTTTTGATACTTTTTAAAAAATCAAACAAAAATTTGTCAGCAAGATGGCTTCGTATACCCACTCTGATGCAGACATAGTACGAACGTATCACAAGCATATCAATGGAACAACTGAGCCAGTTTCCTTCAAAAATGTAGTGGACTCGCTTGAGGAACAAATTGTTCTTTTCCTTGGGAAATTGTTTTCTTGTAAGGGTTTTGAGAAGCCTGTGAAAAATTTGCCAAAGCATATGGAGGCGTGTGCACTGAAACCCAATGTGAAGGAACATGATCTTGTACTCTACAAGTAATAATGAAATGCTAAATGCTAAAAACAAAAGCGACATTTTTTTTACTTATTCGCATCTTCCACTTACCAAATCCAAGAAGTTGATCCCTAAAAACTCTTACTTTATACTAGCGTAGCTTCTCTAATAAACCAATTGGGCGACCCACTTCTCAGCCAAGCACTTCCATTACTGGCAAATTTAATTTTCATGGCTAAAAAGGATTTCTCCTCTGTCAAAACAGCAGACGCTCAAAAGCTCGTAGTGAAGTTTCAAGAAATGCTCTCTTCTCCAACATACACAGCCAAGAAATTTCCTGAGACCAGATTGAGAATACTTTTGGATATTACAGATAGTGTGCGCAAATATGCAGAATATTTGCTTCGTTCTGGAGGCTACTCGTTGTATGTATTCAAAATGAAACATTTATCTTCTATTTTGAATTCCAGTAGCAGCAATTTTGCTTGTAGCTGGTCTCAATTTCGTATTTCTACTGCAGTTTATTTCGTCAAATTATATTTTGTCCAATGTTTTGTGTTTTGTAGGAGCATTGGTCGTTCGCCACGTGAAATTCTCCGAGATTTGCACAAAGCTAGATACGGCGTTACCCGTTGAATCAAGTTTATAGGAGACTCGATGATTATCTGGGAACAAACTGTGTCGCTTTCTATTTATGCCTTATTTGTTGAAGAGCTGCGGGCTGCGACTGACTGGTGGTCCAATTGGAATTTTATAATTAAATTAGAATCAAGCTCCCATTAAAACATAATTACAACTTGACTTGAAACTCATAATAAATTAGCAAATTATTCGCCATTCCGCTCAACTTGTGAGAAAGCTGGCATTACAGTTATTTACTATTTTGATTAAGGTTGACCCGCTTTGTGTTCACAACACCCACGTGTATACGAAATGCATAATGAAATCAATTTGCTAGTTTAATAGCTGGCTCCACACGAACGAATTGTAACAATTCCCAACGGGTCCATTGGAATATTTAATTATTTATCCACGCGACTATAATAGAAGCACCTTTATACATTCACTCGAGGTACCATACATTTTGTTGTACTTTTGTAATCTCATTCGTAACTTTATTACTTTTGCAGTCCATGAATCACTTCATCATGTACACACACTTTAATGTGTATTTTTATAATTTTAACTTCGAGTAAACCTATCAGTTGTAGCAATAAACATGGAAAATTTACGACCTAATTTAGCCCACAATAGAATCATACTCGATCTCTTTCTGCGGTATCATCACTTCAAATTTATCATTGTGCTGTATTTATTGATTATGTATTTTTCTCTGTTCTCATTCATGCAGGAAACACGGGAATTCAAGAATTATCCAAATGGACTCAATCCAAATGGGACCTTACTAATGGGCGACAGTCTGATGGAAGACTCTCATTGCCAAACGGATCTTTCTTCCACAACTTCCACCTCTTCGACAAGCAGCATTAACAGCACTACGGCGCTAATCGCTTCAAATAATCATCTCCATCACAATCATCTCTTACAACAACAGCTTCAACAGCAGCAGCAACAGCAACAGCAGCAACAACAACAGCAACAGTCCCATCATCATTCTTATCTTCTCCATAATAACCGGATTGAACAGGATTCTTCCACGATGACTGCGGACGTTTCCACTTCCACTGGACTAGAAAACATTACCATGTCACAAACAGTGCATCAAGTAATTTCCTCAGGTAGCATGGGAGGAGTTGGAGGAGGAGGGGGTATTCTTACTTCAGGAAATCACAGCACCCTGAACAACAACAATAACAACAACTGCATGGGGGACAACGGTATCCTAAACATTGGTGGAATTGTTCCTAGTAACTCCAACGCATCTTCGGGAACCAACTCCGTGGTAATGACAAATTCTACAGGAGTAATCATGACAGATGGACTCAACGGAGGTAGAAATCAACCCAGTCTCATGAATGGAAATGACGGTTTGATGTGTTCTTCCACTCAGTGTTCCACTTCTGTCAATCATTTGACAACAACAGTAACATCCCCAACAACAAATGGACCTTTCATTAGTTCAGCTTCGGCCGCAAGTAATCCTTCCGGCGATGGTGGTGGAAGCTCACAAATGATAGCTGGGCAGGTACATAATAATTTCATAAATTCTAATAACCACAATAACAATAACAACAATAACGCCGTATCATCGGCGTCATCAACATCATCAAATTCGTCATATGACTCGTCATCATCATCCATTAACAACATTATCACATCTCAACCCATGGAGGCGTCCACACAAACCCAAAGCATGCAAGTGGATGACTCACTCCTTCGTCACCAAGAAAATAACAATGGGCCCGTATCCATAACCAATAATAATCAAACCATTGTTACTGGTGGTGTGGTAGCCACCACTGCTGGTAGCGGAGGTGGTGGTAGTGGAGGCGTTGTTGGTGTGGTGGGGAGTGGAGCTGGAATTCCCTCTAACTTTGATGAGCATTGCAGTGTAAGTGGACAGAGATTAACGATCCTTTTTGTCCTGCTTTGTTGTAGCGAACCTTCAGTAGATTGCTTTTTCTTTTGCTTGTAAGCTTAAACTCGAGAAAAAGAACTTACAACTTATAAATGCTTTCGTACAATAGACGCGCTTTCACTTTCGCCTTTTTTCCGCTTTGATGACCATCTACCACCAAAAAATGAGAATGCAGAGTTTGTGTTTAGTACTTGACTGTGTGCAATATATAGTGGGAACATATATCCAAGTAGCTGGCCAAGAATAATGAAACGTGTTAAGCTAATTTGGTTCACCCTCGGTAGTGTACTTACAGCAATATAGCTTTTGTCGGGCGGACTCTTTTTCTCTTTTGGCTCATTCATCCGTTTGACCACACACATTTTTCTTTGTAGCTTCATTTATCTGTGTAAAAATATACACACAAAAACAGACAATCACAAATTATTTCAACGAAACAAGGATAAGTTGGAGTGTATCATTAAGCAATGTCTGGTTCCTTTTGGTTAGACCAATTACCAGTCAAGCTTTGTTTTTTGTTTAATATAATGCATATATAAAGTACAATTTACACTTAAGCTCAACAACACAGCAAGCAAATGAAGATGTTGCGGTGAAAGTATCCTAATTACTTTCATCCAGCTTTTTTGTAAACTTGATGTGATTAAGTTTTCTTGCGTAGTTCCATCCATAAATGTATGTAGGTGTGATTTATTTTATACTCCAATTTATTTTCTTTACAAGTCCACTTTGTGCTCTATTGATCCAAGATTGTAAGAATGTAATTGTGAAAAACTTTTATGTGGTCAATTTGTAAATATTATTTTTTTATTTCTTCGAATCACTTTCCCATCCTATCTTTTGTGGCACAATATTAATTCCCAATCACTTGTTTTTATTGCCTAAAGAAAACCAATATTAACCCTTTTTCACAGTCGTAAGAACTTAGAACTACACTTCTGTAAGTATTTTTTTTTTACATTGTTTGTCTACTTTTAAAATTGCCAACAGCAGAGATTGCCGAGAACAGTGTATTTCATTTTGCTTTTGGTTGGCCTACTTCAGAGTATTTGTAATAGTAAATTTATATGTACTGACATGATAATAGTATGCCTTTTATAAAATTACCGAAGGTGTACTCATATACAATGATTATGCATGTAGCCTTATTCTGGAATACTGGCGTAGCTTTTGTTACGGTATTATTATGAAAGCATGTTTTATATGTCAGTTTCTCCCTTTCCTCCACCATCCCTTCAGATTTTTTACAAAGAATATACTAAAAGATACGTGCTCCAAAACAGTATAACTATATGCTTATTAGATATTTGGTAGAGCTCACAGCGCACACGGAAAGCAGCACAAAGTATACTTACTCTTTTTTTTCTTATTATTCTCCGTTTCCTTGAGTTTCCTCTCAAGAAGAAATATATCGGCCTGCTTGTTCACACACCGGAAATTGACGCTGTAATCTAGTGCTTTCACCAGATTGGAAATTGAAGTAGTATATTTTTTCTGAGCTGTTCTGCTCTGGTAACAGTCAGTGTAGTAGGCAGTTGCAGAAGTAGAGGTTGACTTGTTTCTACTGCAGCTTCTTTTCTCTCTTCCTTCTTATTCTATTATTTTCCCTCCTTTTTTCTTGTTTTATTGGGATTTGTTCCTGGTGAAGAATGGAAGTAGCAGACGGATTTTATTTTTTTATATGATATTATTATTATTTTATTTACTAACGGTGTACAGTGGTTGGAGAGATAGATCCATATATGTTTCTTTTCAAGAATTGGTTTTGGTTACCTTATTGTGACTGAGCTGAGGAGTTACTGATCGTTTATGTGTTTATACCATATCGGTGGTGGCCATGTCTTGATGTCTGATTTTGTAAAATATTAGCTCATATGTAAGAATACAGAGAACGTCCAAGGAGAAAGTTGAAACATGCTACGTGGAATTATTGATTTTTGTTGAACGAAATCCAACTTTTCGTTTTAGAGTAAATTGAAAATTTGTGAATTGAGTGGTATATGATCATGATGTGTGTATTTCTATGTGTTCATGTTACACGTACTTGTATGCAGTAAAACAGAACATATTACTTCTTATCACTAACTTTACTTGCTTTCTTTTTGGGCTTTGCACACATATTTATTTTATCTCTTGTAAAAATATAGTCTGTAATCCGTGGAATATTGGGGAGTAAAAAGAAAAAAAATCTACAGCTATTATATTGTTGTGTAGCCGCCAGCTGCAATTTACTTATTACGATTGGATTCACAAATTGAATTTCGTACAATGCACAATTTTTAACATTTTTATCTTCTTTTCTCTTTGTTCTGCACAGATTGTATCAACGTTGAAACAAGAGGGCAACAGTATTCATTTGCCATTTAGTAACGGACAAGTGGCCAGCATGTAAGCGAAACATCGGTCTAAGAAGAGTAATGGTAAAACGAGAGGAAAGTACTCGGGACATTACAAGAAGATAAACATGTCATGCCATTTCAACTTGGATCAGGAGAAAACATGTTAACAGGAATATATTAATATTATTTTCTACGTATGGCACATCAAAAACATGAGTTTTCGTACTTGAAATGTGGTGAAATTATTCATAAAAATGAAAGAATACAATTAAAACTCTCAAATGACTTCACTTATTACATGCTTAGTTGGAAAGTAGCATGCAATGCCAGAGTGAACAGATTGGCATAAATCCGATTATTCATGCATATTAAAATATAACAATAAAAATAATTAAAAATAAATAGTTTCTTACTGCTCGTCACACGATGATATACATACTCGGCGGATGTTAGTATAATTATATAAAGTTCGTAAACTAAGATGCAGCCCATGCTATTGTCGCGTGGTTTTGATTGTGTACTTACATTATACATTTTGGTTTAAGTGACACACAGGCACGACATTCAATATTCAATCACCGATCGGAAAAAAATGCTATGTAAATGTCTGCTAAAACTTTCTCCAATATACGAATGGGGGCTGTATTGATATTCGTTTATTAATAGAAAGAAATATTATTTACACGACGAAAACGCATACATAAGAGGCAATGATTAAAATTATAACTATGCAGTATGAATATCATATATTGTATATGAAACGCAGAATTCATCATTTTAGTGTTTACTGTGATTTTAATTTTGATCAGATATACGCAATTAAAAACATTTAAATGTATAGTCAGTCATTGTCGGTGATTAGATATATATTCAATATTGAGGAATATAATTATAAAAATTAACGCGGCTTCACAAAAACTTGTACATATATTAATCGATTCTACACCTATTCAGCTTTAACGCAAAATGAATTTAGAATATATCTAATCAATCATTGAAACTAATCGTCAGTTTTTCTTTCAGTCTTTCAGTTGGGAATTGATTGACAAAAACTGATATATAGATAATTCATTTAATGCATTATCGCTTCCATTAGAAATTCCAGGAAAATAATCTATACGTTCTTGTATTTCCCGGAACCTTTTAAAAATTAGACGTCATTTTTCTTTAGAACATGAATGAACAGAGATTATTTAGGTGAAAAATAGGATTTAAATGGATAAAAAATGGATCGCGGGGATCAAAACCAAAGATTTGCTATGATGTAGATAGAAAAGGGTATGCAAGAAAACAGTGACATACAAAAGTCATTTCTGAACTCAGCTTTTTAAATGGAAATGGAAAATAAGCATGTCGAGCATATTTCTCGAACAAATATTTATCAGGGTGAACTGAAAATAAAATCGTAATACTATTTACTTTGTTTAAGTAGCTTTAAATCTACATTGAAATAGACAGCATTTTATTTAATATTTCTAAATTTAATATTTTTCGTTTATACCTATGTAAATATGTGAAATATTCAATGTATGAAAATAAACCAGCTGTAAATCAAACTAACTGTTAAATATATATACCGAGTTTTATTCGCATTAAAAACTCGGTCTTATAATCGATATGAATTGTAAACGGTAACGTGGAAATTGTAATTTAAAAAAATCTCCGCCACTTTAAACCCACTACAAACCAGCATTATGGAATTTATATACTTGTGTACTTGTACTTTAAGTGTTTATTTAATACGATATATTACAACTTGTATGAAACACATAAACAATTTTAGTACATTTAAGAAATGTACTTATTTTATTCTAGCGGGATATGCATCTTGTTAACCGCATTATATATTATCAACATATTTTATAGCTTGGAAATTCCATAAGGAGAAAAATGCTGCTACAAGCATGTGTCGGTGGTGTCGTGTAAGTGAAATTTATATGGTAGAATTTTTCAAGCTGTTGCATATTATCTTACCCTGCTATCGCTAAAGCGCAATTTGCTTTTTATCTTGAAAAACATATAACTACAGATAAAACAACAGTGTGTTATTTTATAAAAGTTATGTTCAAGAAAAGCACATGAATTTCTCACTAAATTGTATTATAATTTTTTGATGTCCTAAATAAACAATAAAATCAATGATTTAAGTGGCAGGTATTTTAGAATACTCTGTATGCGTAAACAATATATTATACAAACAATTCTACACATTGTACTATATAGCTATATGTATATCAAATCTAATTAAAAACTATAAAATTGTCACAAAACATATATACTGTGTGTGCAGTTTGTAGACATTTTATCTTGTATTTAGATAGTGTACAGTATGAATTATAGCACATATGCGATTATTATAATAAAAACTATTATATTATAAATATCAATATGATTTCACGTGTAAACGTAATAAAAAAGTATACAAAATGGTGAAAAAATTATTTCTGAATATCTTGGGCATTGTTTTCTATTCATAAATGCATATATACATACGTACGTACGTAGTTTTTATTATATATTTGAACAAATTCAGCTTACTACAAAACAGCCTACATAAGAAACCAGTTAAACTGTGTCAGCTCAGCTTCAAAGGAAACATTATACCAAAAAAGTCTGAGAGTCACGAGAACCAAAATGCCTATTTGTTTATAAGCATAACACGATCATGATATGATTTGAACAGTTGAGTGAAAAGACGGCAAGAAAAAGAGAAAATAAGTTTATGCGTGAGACATCACTACCTATTTCTGTCAGCATTCAAATGGAAAATATGGAGGCGAATGATATTCAACTAACAAAAGAAGCTCCAAAAATAATCCAAGTCATTGTATCGGTATCTCCGATGCTGGACTCTTTCCTATTCAATAAATTCCAATGAGGGCGATCATGAAATGATATTGATACCTATTTATTTATTTATATATATATTTGTATTATTATTTTGATGAAAGGAGAGATCATCATCGTCAACTTGACAGTTTATTCTCCGTGCTCATCTTCGTAGCTTAACATTTAAGATGGATCCAACTAAATAACAAAAGAAAAGATATATAATTCGTACATGCATTTCACCTTATTTCTTTTATTATCCTTTCTACATCTCTCTGTTATATGCATACAGCATTTTCCAGTGCTTTTAGATATCATTAGTTATCGTCATGTCCAGGTTATTGGGAGCATATTAGCGACCGACACGCTGGTATTTCCTCTCTAAATTATATAGAATGTCTTCCAAGTTTCCAACTAACTTTGCTATGTTGCTTTATTAGTACACATAAGTACACAAAAACCGGAAATGGAATGTCAATGGTTAGAATATGATCTCCCTCCAACAGCAACTCACTTGGAAGCTTCGATTTCAATAGTTTCAGGCTCAACAACCATCGTTGCATTATTCTACATGGACGTGTTTGTTTGTTGTGGTGTGGGCCAACACACTCACACCAAAACACATAACAGTAACGAAGTACCCACTCACCCAGAAGGTCTACTGAAGCAGAAAGTTTGCAAGAATTGTGTTTTATCATTCTGACAAGACAAGAATCTTTCCAGAAAAAAACTGTAGAAGGATGCATGGTTGATGGAGTGGAGAAGTGGAAAAGGGTGAATTGAGAAAGGGAGGAAGATGAGGATCATTATACTCTTGGTTGCCTGTTGGAAAGTGAAGGGTCATCCTAATATTGAGACCTAATGCATTGCATTGCAATAGTACATCTTCGTAAGAGAAAGTAGCGCTACGCATTGAATATTTTTGGCTTTATCAAGATTCCCATGTTTACTCAGCATTGTCGGAACTGTGATTAATCGACCATCAGATGAATTTTGACTTTAAGAGATTATGAATTCTAATTGTATTTCAATGAGTCCTCATTGATCTACTATCCATCAATTCGAATAACCAGTTTCAAAAATTCTTTGTAGTGTTAGACGGACAAACATACTCAAAACATCAATAAGTAGTGCTTATTATGCATACCATACTTACATGTATGATCTTCTCCGTGATGTTATGAATATTTTTCAGGGATCAAGGAACATTGCTATTCTGTTGGCAAACAAGCCAAAGAAAAGTTTTCTCAGTCAGTCAAGTAAAGCCGAAATGATGATATTGCAATCTGGTATTGTTAGTCATTGCGTTGGTCATTGACTTTCATGTGATGGGTAGAGAATTCAAGGATATCATTTCTTATGGCATACATGATTTCTACTTGTTTTCTTTCAAAAGTATGAGAGCCATTGTAATTCCGAATTGAAGTTAGTACAAAAATGTCATTGCATTGTGGACAACCCTTTTTCCAAAGGATCTCAAAGAAAGAGAAATGCTGATGCTGGTAATGTCACGCGTACAGGATCTCATATAGTTTTTGACGATCTGCCATCATCATTTCTTCAGATGGAAGGGTTGTTCAGATGATAAAAATAGTTGACAAGTGAAAGAAAAGGGGATAGGCTATCTTGCACACAAACGTAATACTCATACATACACATTATTGTACTGCAAAGGTTATTGATAAAGTTTTCAAATGTGCGGATACCATAAACATAAACAGTAAAAGCAAAATGTAGTGTAATTCATGCATATTCTATTATTTTTCATTTTGCTTGGAAAATATTCAATTTTTTCAGAAGAACGCAATAGAACTCTATCATCCATGTCATAAAAATGCAGGTATGTGGAAATATAAAATGTCCTTGTAACAATAACCATTCAGGGAATCGCATTTCTCTTGTGTCATTTTGTCTCTTACCAGTCACCCACCAGTGGAAAATGGAATTCGGATGGAATCCAGCAATATGATGCAAAGCAAGGACATGTACATGGGGAACATTGAGACGAATGGCGTAGTTTAAGAAAAATTGTGAAGACTTAAAAAACCAACTTCATATAAATCCTATATAATTTTTTCATTAAAAATTTACTTTGAAGAATTTATTCGCAACAAAATAATCCTATAAACAATCTTTAGCTCATTCTAATCTATATCGTACTTAAAATATAATCCCATAATAAGTATGTAATACCCCTAAAAATTAAAAAGTAATCCTTCAAAGATTCTGTATACCAACCTTTTAACCCGTGTAGCACAGCGTTGCAAATCGCTTTAAGTAAACTTAAACCACAAAACATTGTAACGATTTTCCCAGTTTAAGATCAAAGCTTTTAAAAACTACATAGGAAAATACATGCAAATGATTAAAGCATTTTCCCCAGTTTATCCCACAGAAAATCTTATGGTAATTGTATTTAGAGCACGTACACAGGTTTACACTTTACACGTGCTTTCACTTCTTTAGGGTTTCAATCGTTTCAATAATGCAGCAAAGATGTTGCAGCCACTATATGCATAAAGTATCTTTCAGATAATTGCTCAAGGCATTAAAACAATATGCACACTACTCTCATGTACTTGACATAACTATATGCATACATACATCTTATATTCGACGCTGTGGAAGTTTCTGGGTAGATAGATGGATTTGTCTTCCCAGGTTCGCTAGAGTTCGCTTTATGAAAATGTATTATGATGTAGTTTTGCTAGGTAATGGATCCTCAGCCCGTTTAA
>JAQFZH010004899.1:0-11296 GCA_034695485.1 Entomobrya nivalis
ACTTGGCGAACTAGTTTCGGTTTTTGATACAGCCACATGGTTGACCTTACTATCTACCTGTTTTGCATTATCACAGATTGTTAAACTTTGTCAAGAATCTTTAGTCAAGATAGAGCGACAACAGGGACGCATTTACTATCGAATCTACTTTCCATTGTTTTTATCATTGTTGGACCAGTCCTTTGCATACCTTAACAAACCCATCTTTCGAACCAAAAATGCCTTTTGCTATTCAATGTGGCTTGTTCCTCTGATATGGCTATTTCTTAGCACAATGTACAAAGGAGACAACATTACAAATTTAACGGCAAACCCGCAACTAATTCGTTTCGATAAATTCGAAACTTTGGTTAGACACGGTTTTCGCACTTATGTGCGCAGGGTTATATTTGATTTTGAGTTTGACACAGAGGCAATCAATCTTACTAATCATTTCCTTGACAGCAGTAGAGCGTATATTGGTCTTGACCTTGTTTCTGAACTTTGGAACTCAGTCATAGGAGATATAATTCAAAGGACGAATAAAATTCCTACAAACTTCAAAAATGTCCTAAGTGAAATTCTAATGGAAATGTGGTGGTATCTAAACCAGACTGCTATGATGCCAGATCACGGACAAAACGCGCCTGAAAATATTTTCGCTCTCTGCGATTTACACATGGACAGGTGCAACAAATCTGCAATTATTCTTCCCAGACAAATGGCTCTACAGTTATATACACGGATGAAGACTGAAAATAAACCTGTTTACCTTGGAGAGGATACTGTGCATCAAACATTTGCAGGCTTCAAGTTTACTGGATACTTCAAGCCACTTGTAATTTTAAGAGGAAGGCGGTATATTCAAACGGGGATTCTGATTTGGTGGAAAAGGTATCTTGACTTGGCACTCATTCTGAATACTCGTACGATTCAAAGTCGTATGCCAGTTTTAGACGAAGAAGCTCAAGTCTCTTTGTCGGACAAGAATAATGTGAAAGTGGCTCTTATTATTTTTACGTTAATACCAGGAATTGGTCTTTTAGTAGCTTTCATAGTATCCATATTTTGGGACATTAAACTTTGGAATATTTGGAAACGATGGTTTTCCAAAAGGAAGCCAATTGTAATTGACTTTTGCTTTAATATTTGTTCGATTATTTATCACAACTTGGGTATTAGTTTTACAATTAGAAAACTATTTAGAATGATATGTTGTCGTCACCGTTGCTGCTAAAAACCTTGAAATAATAATTTGTAAATAAGTACCTTTGTTTTGATTGGTAATATAGCTATTTTGAGGTAATTCGTGTAAATAAATAAAAAATTCAATAAACCAAGTGTGGGTATGGCTATTATCAAAATGTATTTTGGTTTTATTGAGCAATAAAATTCAGTACAAATTTTTATGTATAGTTCATGCAGCTTAAAATGTGTATTTTAGTAGATACATTAGCGAAAAAAATAGTTTATTTCGGTCCATATTTATTGAAAAGAGCAGCTTCTCTCCGGCGTATAAGGTTTTGCTTCATATGGATACCCCACCATTCTCAAAATCCCATCATCCACTTCATTCTCCGATCTTCCGTCTCTCAACCTTCTAAAATCTCCACTTCCGGTTCCTCCCAAAGAATACAATTCTCTAGGGCACCTGTTTACATGAGCCTTGCGCAAAATATACCTCTGAAATTCCTCCCTTTTCTGCTCATCCCAATCCACAAAACTATCCGAAACTTCAGTCACCTTTAAACCAGCCAGTGTATTGGGTGCATCCACAATAAACTCCAGTTCTCCCGGGGACCATGTCACATTCCCAATCCCCAAAAATCTCTGTCGACCCCCACCATCCTCAATTTCGCTAGAACACTGCATATAATTCTCTACCTTGCCATAGTAGTAAAACCACGCAGCACACATTTCCTGCTGACTTGAAAAACCTCCAACCGTCGTACTCCCATTTAACCTACTATTATCATAAGTGCATTTCGCTACTAGCATATCTCCAGGTAACACGTTTACCTCCTTATTTAAATTCTTAACCTGCTGATAATTAAAACTATAATTATCATCCGATTGTATCCATGGCAACTCCCGATTACCCCGAAAATGCTGAAACCTCATCCGTTTTCCAGTATTATGGGAATGTAATATCAACCCATGTATTTGAATTCCTTCCCGAGGCAACATAGTTTGCGTACACTCAGATCCACATAGTCCATACACCTGATGATCTAGCGACATTGGTGGCACAAGTAACGATGGAGTCAGTCCCGGACTTTCATGTCGAACAACCATGAGGCCTCCTTCGTTATCTCGTAACTGGGAACTGTAATATAGGTCAATTGAAGCTTCCACTAACTGATTCGCAGATTTTTGCGGATTGTCGTAATGAACTTGGAGCATGTAGTATTCATCTGTATCTTCACCAAGTGGTAAGGCTATGTGAGGTGGGTGAAAATAGGGACGGCCTCCTACACCCCATGCGAGATAAAATTGGGTGCAGTATTCTGTGGGAAGGGGACCAACTGGAACTGTAGCTTGGTAACATAGTTGACCGGGGTTACCTAAGAATTGACCGAACATTTGATTTGGATCTTTGTTAGAATTTCTGGGTACACGACATCTGTGCAAAAGCAAATGGTGAACATGTGAACGACTTTGTTCATTGGGAAATACTATTTCGTAGCCGATTTGATGGTGTTTCCTGGGAATATTTGGAGATTTATGGATGGTACACCAGTAGGTTGTATCTTCAGCGGGTATAACCGTTTTAGTGTTAATTCTCCATATTTTTAGGTGATTATAAGGTGAGGTGTCTATATGGTCTATTGCGTTGCTAGAGCCAACATGGGGATCTTGAACAATGGGTGGGGTGTAGTCGGGATGGAGAAGGTACACTTGGTATTCACCTCGGTTGCTACGGTGATATTGGGCGGGGCTGTCGGTTTCGGTGTACGACCAAATTATGGAAATTTTATCTTCCTGAAAAAAATAATTAAATACATGTAATTAGTATTAAATATTTGAAAAATATTTAGCTGTATTTGATAAAAAGGTACGGTTATTGGGTAGTCTTGGGGATCGCAAGTGTCGAAAGCTCGGGAAAATCTAAGAGTGGTATGTTGAGTTGCTTCGTATGCTGAATGTAGGAACCAATCTTGACTGGGATCCACTTCCGGCATTTGGTTGCCAATTGCATGAAAATCCTAAAACATTAATAATTATTTTAGAAAAACTTTTATAAAAATTTATTTTCTTGAAACTTCATTTTATTTTGGTATTTACCTTAAAATACGATCGTCCACCGGAAAACACTCCACCAATTACGATATCAGCACCGGTCATTTTCCCATTGGAACTTAAACCAAATCCTATAGCCCCATGGGTTTCCACTGTAACTGTAAAGTTGATTCTTTTACTAGACCAATCAACTATCCATTCTAGTTGATATTTTCCTTGGGTATCCAACATTTCCTTTCGATGATAAGGATTGTTGTCAACCATGTAAGCACTCACATTTTGAAGATTTATTAAAACGAATTTTAGAAATAAGGGTAAACACGAATATTTTGACTTGGGTTTCATTTTATTTTGGAATAAATAGTTTACAGGATCAAATAAAGGAAGAACGCAGGCTGCTGCAGCGTTGTCAATCCAAAGTTGCAAGTTGGAATGGACGACATAAGAAACGGTAAAACATATCTGTATACGAATACTGTTCATGCATGACCCACTGATAAGCTTCAATGTTATCAGTGAAGAATTACAGCAAAAAATAAAACCTTCAGCTTCTTGTCTTGTAGATTATAGTAAACTGATAAATTGATGCGGTATTCACGCTCAGATGATTTTGTTTAGATAGATTAGCTTCTCGAGTAGAATGTCTGCTACAAATGTAAGAAGTAGCATAGGAAATGTAATTTGAGTTTTTTTTATAATAATCTTCTAAAATCAGACAGGGATGATTTTAGTGTGTAAATGAGTTGATAAGAACATGTTAAGGTTTTACAAGAAGATTGTACAAGTGATATTTTGGAATTCATTGTGCAAAACCATTCTAAATGGTTTTATTTATTGGGATTGGGATTTTGATTAGAGGGATAGATGTTTTTTCTCTTATTTGTTGTTTTGGTACATTGGCTTTGTGTAGAGTTGGTGGATTTTACACAAAATAAAATTTATATTCAAATTTATATTTCCATGTTTGCTGTGTTATTAAATAAGTTTATTTTGAACAGACAAGAATAATTTTTTTTTATAAGATGTGTCAAGATGTTTTGATGATAATTGTAAAACACGTCAATCTGAACAACAAAGTAAAAAAATATATATTGATATGTACATGTTTTGTTGCTTCTAACTCATATGTCACCCACACCCATTAAATGTCAATTTTATTATGTGGCTGAAAGCGAAGCTCAGCTAGTATTGACTTTATCGGGTTTTTATGTCTGTCCGTTTGTCCGTCTGACTGTCAGTACGATAACTCAAGAACGCGTTGACTGATTTCACTCAATTTTGATGTGTAGGTCACGAATGTCAAGGGCAAGAACCCCATTGATTTTCAGCCCCCTAGGTCAAAGTGGAAAGTTTTCCACCTGTTCATTATGTACATTTGAATAGCACAGTAGAAAGCTCTCTTTAAGTACATCAGGACTGATATTTCACTTTAAAGGTGAACTCAGTGGGTCAAAATTGGAGGTCAAAATTTACAACTGTGACATATCATTCGAAAGCGCTTTTCATTAGCAACAACAACTAGCGTCGTTCTAAGTCGCATTGTTTCAGCTACATCGTTATGATCGCTATTAAAGCGGTTAAAAATATTTTCATGCTTCATAATATAAATACATGGAAATGGTTGTGAAATATTGTAACATGGACAATATGGATGGACAATTTGGACAAGTTATGTTAGATCTTGCGTTATGCTTGGAATTCTTCCAACCTTTTTCAAATTAATTATGACATTTTCTTCTTGCTTGATCAGCCTTTATCTTTATTTCTAATCTGAACATTAACATAATTTTGGAGAGCAAAGAAAGTAATAATATTTCAAAAGTTAGCTGAGCTAGTCGACTTAAAGAAAATATTTGTTTTTTTTCCACCCAAGCATTATCATTTTTTACAAATCATAGGTTATAAAATCAGTTGGCATATAAACTAAGCTAAATAAATAGTATTCTTGTTTTCGTACATTTAACAATATAATCAATGTATCATCGAAAATCAACATGAAAATTTCGTCATTTAACCGATTTTCTAATATTTGTGACTCGGTTGTAACGTTTTTTATTAGCTTTACGAATTTGGATGGGAGATAAGGCCAAAATAATTGATAGTTTTCGACGTGGTTATATCAAAAAGGTTATCTGTTGTGAATAAGTACAAAATAAATTCCACAATTTTGGTACACGTGTTTAACCCTTTAATTTAAATTTAAAATACCATAATTTAAAGCGGTTGGTACATTTTCCTGTCTGTAAACCTGCATTAGTGTTCCTGGAAAGTTTGGATTTAAAGGTTAACCAGAAAATGCTTAAAAATTGCTGCAGTAAAATAAAGGCTTGTTTTTTGAATTTAATATTTAGAAAATATTTGATCGACGTCAAAAACTTAATTACTTTTGGTTGTACATTCGTAAATTTAGTTTACTCAATGTTTACCGCCACATCGAAATCAACTAGCGCCAACGCAAAAAGCTCACACAAAATGCTTATCCAGAAACATATTTCCTATTTTGCTTTTAATTGCCGCGTCGTGAAGTTCCTAGGTGCTCCCATAATTTGGGATAACCCATCAAACAGCCTTAAATTAAATTCCGATTTTCCAGCTGTTCGAAATAAATTTGCAGTAAAGCTATTCGTCTCTCAACTGTTTTTAACGTTGTTATTTCTTCAAGGTTTGACAAACTACATAAGTGATTCAAAACATCATACGAATTCGGATTTTAAAACTCTTTTCACGTCAACCATATTCGTCATTTGCTATTACTGCTGGTGTTGTGGTTACGTTATTTGTCGTCACCCACAAAAAATAGTGACATATTTAAACGGAATGATAAACATTCATAAAACATTTATTCCAAATATACCAAAAAATCATAAAAGTAAGAAAGTCTCAATTTTCGAACGTTCTAATATTGCTTTCGCCTACTGGGAAACTATTTGTGGAATTATTTCGCCATTTGTAATAACTTGTGGAATACTTTCCTATAATCCTTGCATACCTGCTTTGGTTGGAAACAAGCTACTAAATGAATGCCGAAGTGTAAACAATGTGTTTCTATGGAATCAATATTTAAACTTCGCCATCAAAATATTTCTGCTTGCAGCCAATCTCAATTTGCAAATCTTTATAATTAACATGTGTCCATTTGTCATCAATAATCTTTGTATGCTTTGCATGCTAACTTACTCCGAATATTTGGAGAAATTTAAATTTATGGCTATGTCCGAAAAGATTGACTTTCGTCACAATTGTAAATCTATTGTGTTTTATAGAACTCTACAAATTCTGGTAAAATATATGAACGATATTCAAAAATGGGGTGTGGTGACAAATCTAGTTTTGTGTGTAACTTTACTACAAGCCGTGTCTTTATCAGGTTTAACGAGAATTCAGTGGACGGCAGATAATTTTGTAAATGTTTTATTTTTTCTTAATTTCACAGGAACTTGTGGATTTACACTTGTCTTTCCTTTTGGTATTATGTCAAGAGTTAATAGAATATCTGAAAGTACCATAGATTTTCTTAAGCGAAGTAGCATAACTGTTCAACAAAATTGTGAAACAAAAATACATGTCAGGTATAAGCAAAAGTTTTTTAAGTCTTTGTCCAGTTTTAAGGTGCAATTTGGATCGTTGAATTTTATGGAAAGATTGACACCTTTGAGATGTATTGATTTTGCGAATCTACTTACTATTAATATACTACTGCTCTCGGCTCAATAAAAATTTATATTTTATAAATTGTTGTATTAGAATTTAACTTTTTTTAATGAATTGAAACGAAAATTATGTCACATAAATAAATATTAACACTCACAAATATTTAACGTGTTTATTACCAAACTTTGTAATGCAAATGAATGTTAGAATTATGATAAACTGAGTGTCAACAGAGGTCAAAATAAATCAACAGGAAGTTAAAGTAAAACATACTAATTGTGCACCTTTTGTCAAGCGGTTCGGTCTCTGACCTGACAAGAATTAATGTTTAAATTTTACTAATATTAAAAAGATTAAATATACAATGGAACAAAAGAATATCCAGTCGTTTTTCCACAGCTGCAAATTTCAATGAGAATTGAAGCATTCAAATCCAAAACCCATCAAACATTTTTTGGCAGAAAACTAAACTGTCACAAGTAAACTACACTGAGACACAAATGTGTACATCAACTATGAGACGAAGCGTTTTTTCCCTGATAACCTTTAACAGGTTGTTCTACAGTTTTTATTTTATTTGTCATTTGGAATGTGCACGTAATTCAAATACTATGGAAACATTAGATTGTTCAACCTCTGACGAAAACTTTGACCTAAAGCTAAACGTTTCCAGTAGAAACGGCCTGATTGACCCGAACCGCTTATGGAAGAATTATTTTGATGTACTTCCGGATGCCAAATTTGGTACTTTTTACAATATTATAAATTTTTAAAACTAAATTCATATTTGTAATGTGTGTGTATTATTTTAAAAGATGAAGCCGAACATAATATAATTCAAAAAGCGATTAGGAATATTGGACACATTTTACCATGCTTACATTTTAGGATACATCCTTATCAAACCGAGCTTACTGGAGACTACGTTTATATTATTAAGGGTTCTGCTAACACAGGCTGCAATGCTGATATAGGGAGAAGGGGAGGTCAACAAACTTTAAATTTAGAGGTACCTGGATGCATGTCTTTGGATACGGTAATGCATGAAGTACTTCACAGCTTAGGGATTTATCACGAACAGGCAAGTTATGATCGAGATGAATACGTGAACATACTATGGAAGAATATACGTCCAGGTAAGTCTTCATTTATTCTTTAATTTTTTTACCAACAAAATTACTCGATGTAAACGATGTTATTTAAGTGAACAAATGTTTAATGAATGGGTTGAATGTTTATGAAGATAAAACACACAACTTCCAAGTCAAATCAAGCCAGCTAACAAACACATACGGAGTTCCTTACAACATCCACTCTATAATGCATTACAAGAGCAAAACGTTCAGTAAAAATGGTCAACCAACTATTTTAGGAAAGGTAAGAACAATATTTCAACCAGATGTGTATTTTTCTATTGAAGCCTAGTAATTTAATTTTTTCAGAACGGAGAGCAAGTTGGAAGTAAAGGCATTCTTCAACCAACTGACATACAAAAACTTCAACGAATGTACACCTGTTAATTTTTTGGACAATAAATATTATATAAGGAATATAATGTATTCTTAACTTTAATCATATAACTGAAATAAATAGCTAACTTAATAAAAACACGTAGCAGATGTTTTCAAATATCAAACAGTGTGTCCCTCTGTCTGTCTGTGAGCAAATGTAACATTTCTATCACCAATTTTTGTAATTATGGTATATGCGGTGCTAATGATTTATAAGTCTAAAGGATAATCTCATTAGTATTCGTTAATCATGCATAGTTGATTTGTGCACATACTTAAAAAGAAAAATCAACAACTTCGTTACATTCTACCTTCTAGTCAAATACATGGAAAATGCGTGACTAGCTTTACCAATATTACTTAAACTTCACTGTCAATCATTTGGAATCTTACATGGTTTTGCCTCAGTTGACAATCGTTTTTTAAAGACGTCAACATTTCAGTTGTCATATTTGAGGCCAGACAGTCAAACTCACAAAAAATATAACATTCACTTATTTTTTCCTACACGAAAATACACTACTAATTTGTCATTTGTCAATCGTATGTGTCAATTGATGAAATAGAGCGGTTATGAAATATCGAATATATATATATGTATGCCATCAAACAAAAAGCTTAAAGGGAATTTGACACTGTAAAGTGCCTTCACATAATTTATTGTGGGAGTAACATGACACTTTTATTCATGAAAAACATTTTGTTAATGTACATTTAAGTTCGGTAATTCGTAATTACCTATGAACTATTTTTAATACAACTATATTTTAAATTATATAAGAGCTCTATAATGAAAGCCAATAATCCTATTACCAAGCCAATTATTTCTACAAAAAATATCCCTGTCAAATTTTCCATTTTCAAGGTAGACTCGTCATTTAAAGCCATACTGTTCTCCAATTTTATTCCTATATTTCCATTAGAAGCTTTCCAGTGAATTCTCTCCTTGTCTAAAATTTGGAAATCGAATTTTCTCCACTTTAATGTTAATTCCATATCCATTGCTTGACCAATCACTTGATTAAATCCTTCCTTTAATGGACTTCCCTTAGGAAACGAAAAACCCGCAGCTAGAAACGAGCTCAAATCCTGACCGCGAACCAGTTTCGATTTATCACCCAAATAACGATGATGTACATAATCGATAAATGATTCAAAAGTAACACAAGCCTTAAATTTCCCTTCGGATCCTAAAACTCCACCGAAACATTTAACAGGATTTTCTTCAAGACTCATTCTTTTAAATATAGTTTTAAATGTTGTACTCGTTGAGGTTTTTAGCAGAGCGTAAGCTGCACCCCGTATATATTGTAAGGATATTTGGTAGTTCGAGTTTTCCGCTAATTGTTTGAAAGATGTCGGTGGCTGTTCTAATATTGGATATGCTAGATTGCTTACAAGCTTTGATCGATATGCTGTTGAAGTGACCAGCACAAATACAAGCCAAAATGCAGCAAAGGTTCGAACATTCTTATTTTTCCCGGGAATATCGATATCCTGACCTAAAATTGATCTTATGAGGGAACCAGCGACTTCAAGATAATTGGTTGATTTTTTAATGATAATTATAAAAACTAAAGATATTATTAAACTTAATAGTATTCCTAGCCAACACATTGGAGAAAGTGGCCAGTACAATGATTTCCATGAATAGGTTGGTTGGCCTTCTCCAGTGACAAAAGTTAGCCATTCGTAGGTCATCGAAGTTGAAAAATCGACTAGTGGAAATCTGCTATAAATTTGTCCGGAAACTTGGGCTATATCAGCTCTGCCATATATTAGATCTCCAACTGTACCAATCCATGTTCCATTCGATAAACGGAAGCCAGTTCCACCGCCTCCGGATGATGGGAAAAAGGTTGCAGTGAAGTTGAATTTAAGCATTAAATGCTCAAATACAAAATGGGAGTAACCTCGAACGGATGTCCATTTGCCATTTATCTTTCGTATTTCAATGGCTGGTATTGGTGTGGTTGGGCAGGAGACGCGGAGAAATTGAGTTCCACTTAGGTTTTCAAGGTGATTATTAAATTTGATGGTTTTGACGTTTACAAACTGACCATGTCCATTATTGCAAAACGGACAAAACGTAGAATACTTTATGCCGTCCTTAGTAAACCAAACGAAAAGATTGTATTTGAATACTTTAAAGTTTGCCAAGTTGCTAATATTTTTAGGATCAGGTAATAAAAATACAAAGTAACTGTTCCATTTTTGAAATATTGACAATGTTTTGTAAATTTTTAAAACTTGTTTGGTATCTGTTTGCACAATTGTTAGCATACAAGGTTTAAGATATTTCGGTATTAAAATTGCTTTCGATTTCGAATTTAAAAAGTGGTCAGTATTCGAAACGTTTAGGAAATAGCTTGGCGTTAAACTATCTTCAACAAAGTTGTTAAATTGAAAATCTCCCGTAAAGATAAAGTTTCTAGGGCAATTTTCCAGGCTGTTTGATGAAACTACCAAGGAAAGTAAGGAAACGAACATGTTGGTCTCCATTGCTAAACTTTTGTGTTTTTTTCGTTTCATGTGTCGAATATGCTATTACAACTTGGAAAATACGCAAGAATTTTTTTATGGTAATTTTCGTTGTTTCGTTTCATTAGTCCTAAAAGTTTATTCATGTCTCTATAAACATTGACACGACAAAAATGCTGACAAATGGAAATGTCCGCATTTGTAATATTTCATTATGTTAATGGGTTACATATCAAATTACAAAATGCTATGTTCGAATACTCACATAACCTTGTCACTTTTTGACAAATGTACATTTAACTATTTTTAGCTGCGAATTCGGTTTATTGATTTATATTCTAGATTTTTTCTTCAATTTCAAATCATTAACACCAAACTAATTGTATACTCCAACATAAATTCAACTAGTATTATCCATGTGTTCCTTTCATAAA
>JAQFZH010004900.1:0-11294 GCA_034695485.1 Entomobrya nivalis
GTTGAAAGCAGCCATCATCATTATCAAAAACCCACAAGCTTATCTTTATTTTTCCTCAACAACTATACCAACAATACAACCAGCTGCTTTTTTTATTCAGAGATATTTTATATGTCACCATAGTAACCCTACTAAATTACTGTGAGATAGCTCAATAGAGAAAAGTAAAACACGCATAATATATTTGTGTTATCTTTTTTCTCTGTAACCCTTTTTTATGCACGCACGCATGTTATGCATGCATGTGAGCATGCATGTGCGTATGTTTTTTTGTGCACTGCTGGTTTGGTTGTAAAGTAAATATACTTACAAAAGGTGATGATGATGATTACCGAGAGAAGAAGGTAAAAAAGGGTGTTGGCGTCTTCATTTATAATAATATCAGCATAATGTACAGTGTTGACTTGACTTGGCACTTCGGCAGTTGCAAACTTGGCAAATATATGATGATGTGACGGTATATGTTTTCAATGGAGATTTTTTTTTCAAATCGGATGATAAATTATTCTCAAATAAAGTTACTTTTTTTGTATACTTGTATACAACACATGCTGATTATACATAGCTGTTTTTTTTACTCATGTGGGCATGGGATGCGGATGGGGTGTGTTTTTACAGAAAAATATGCGTAGCGTGCGTAAAATAGGTAAACTACGAAAAAAAAATCACGCAATTTTACATTAAATGAAATGTGTTGTTTTTTTGCAAATTTTTACGTGTTTTAAGAAAATAACTGTAAAACGTACACATGTATTACAAGTTATATAAAAAGCGTAGAGAATACACTCCTTGTATTTATGGGTGGTCTATTCTAAAGAGATGGTTTCCATTTACATTTTAAATGAGCAATTATACAATCTTTATTTTTATTTAATTACAAATTATGATAATATGAACAAGAAATTGAGTAATTCAGTCAGTCAGAGATGATGATGATTTGCTACAAAATATTTTCTTCTTTTGAATATTTAGCTTTAAAAAAAATGTTTTGTACTTACAGTTTGTTGAGATTGGGGCTGTTGGCAAACAACAAATCCGGGACGCTCCTAAGCCGATTACTACTGAGTCGACTGCAAAATTAAAAAAAAAAAAAAATCACAATAAGTCATTACATCAAAAAATATCATATTTTTTTATACATAAATATTTATCAAGTCTATTAACTCGACATCATCATAATTTTTTGAAAAGCTTTTCATCAATTTGTAGATTATTTTATATCCAAAAAACATTAACAAGCAGCTTTACATAAACCGGAAGTAGATCCACTTGTTCCATATATGCCATACACCACAAGAAAAAGTTTTGTCCCAAAGAAATGAAACATGAAAAAGTAGTCCGATAACTTAACACAAACGACAATAATGACTATGACTCCATGTAAGATGATAATACAAGCCATTCACTTATTGCTTCAATGAGCCAAAAAAAAATCTAGCAAAATCACGTCGTCATTCAGAGCCAGCCTTACAAACTTACAAGGAGAGAGAGAGACCGAAGAGCAAATAAAATGAGCCAATGTAAAGGAATGTAAAGGAAAGTGTGTGTGTAACGGATACACTGAACACTGCATCCAATCAACCATCATCATCATCTATACCTTTTGTGTACAATAATAATAGTAGTAATAATGGGTTTGTTAGGTTGCTAAAAACTCGCTTACACCACACCACCACGAACACGGACACACACAAACTCCTTTTCACAGAGTTTTTCCCACAGGACCTCTTAGAAAATATTTTTAGAGAATGAAAGAGCCAAGCACTCCTGCTTTCCCTAAGTATACCTTCCACCATCACCACCACCACCTCCACAGGACCGATAATGATGTTATATATTCCACAGGGTCCCACCAACAAAAACACACACACGCAATATCCAGAGATTCATCTCCCTATTTTCCCCAAAAACTAGATTCTTTCTTTTTTTCGCCAAAGCCAGCCAGTTTGTTTCATTTCTATTCATAAGATTCTAGTCTTCCTTTCTAGTTTTCGTGTGTGCTCCTTTAAAAAATAACAAATTCCTTCTTATTATACATTCAGCCTTATATACATACGTACATAGCTTGTCGCATTTTGAAGAAAGGAAAATAGTCTGCTACTTTTACTACATAATATTATGTATGTGCTTTTTCTTGTGTACTTTTTCATCTGGTCTGGTGATCTTCCAAAAAGATATGCACATATACAAATAATGCGTAGATTCATTACTACACATGATACTTATAGCTTTTAATACATTTTTTCATGCTTTTATTCATCTGCAGCGTATCATGGTTATCAACATCATCATCATATCCTTCCGTATAGCATTAACTAACGTTACGGTGGTGGTGGTATGGTGGTAGTAAGCCAAGTTCTATGTAAAATAATGGAAGAAAGAAAAAAAGGGTGCTCAGGTAAACATTAATGCAGCCAAGCCAGCAAAGGAGAGAGAAAGACACAAAGTAGCCGAATTTCTTGAGCCGAGTAAGTTTTTTTTTGGAGAAAAAAAGGGAACAAAATAATATAACAGCAGAGAAATTTCCTTATTCTGGCGAAGGCGAAGTGCGAGTAGGGGAAAAAAGTTGGTAAACACTTTCTCCTTAAATCAATCCACTCTACTTTTCCAATAATGGCTACATATACTGCATACCATTACCACCATTTTATATGAGCAAAAAAAATATATATAAAAACGTTACCGCTTCCTATGCAGCCATATATAGTCCCTTGTAAGTGGCACATAAACAATTTATCTCTTCTATCTATAAAAATAGCTATCTGTATACTTTTAATGATAGAAAAAAAAAGTACATTAGCTAGATGCACACAATCTGAACAATTCTATCAGCACAAATTTTTTTTTTGGGGAAATAAAAAAAATGTGGCTATTTCATATATTGGCTTTATAGGCATACATACCCTACATACCTATGCATCAATATATAGCAATGCGACTATATCGGGATTTTTTCTTGGGTTGTTTGGCAAACTAATGATCACCCAAACAAATAAAAAGTTAGTGTAACTCCTCGTTGTCCTTGCACTGCACTGGTTGCAGCGTTTTGGTGGTTCTCTGGTGCTGATTGTGTGGAAGAGCAAAGTGAGATGTGGAGGGATTCCACAGCACAGCTTTTTTACTTAACTTGTCGTTGAGTTGTGTGGATAGAAGAATAAAAAAAGGAAAAGGAAAGCGAGACAAAAGAAAGGAGCAAAAAGCAGAGAGAGTTGTCTAACCACATGACCACCAAAGCCATGTGTTAGTGTGGAGCGAGGTATTTTTTTTAGTCTTCTCACCTCGCACAGTCACATAGTCACACAATCACACATTATACTCATCTCACATCTCCTTTTTACCTTTTCGATCCTCCTCCTCCTCTTCCACTTTTTTAACCAGGAAATATATTCAGGGGAAAAGAGAAATGCAATTTTGGTTTGGGTAAATATGCTTTTCATCTGATTGGGATTGTGAGATTCCGTTTTGTGGCTAAATTTGTTTGTCTAACTTTCACTCTCCATATGCCATGCTTCTATGTATATTACATTTGAGCATAGGAGAAGAGTAGAGAAAACGACACCTTTTTTTTCTCTCGCTCAGTATAAAACGTACCGTTTCTAATTAAATCGCTGATCATTTATTTCATTTTCTCTTTGTGAACCTGAACCGAGAGCAAAGAGCTACGTTTTAATAATAAAATGTTGTACACGCTCTGTGCTGTGTAGAAAGTGCCATATATACAAAGTCCCCTTTTCCAACCTACTACATAGACATATAAAGCTACATATAGTTTTCCCCGGAAACCAGCAAACAAACAAGTTAATTCACAATCACCGGTCACAATCAGTATTCTCATCACAAGTTCACATCTCCCTCTCCCTCTCTATCCCATTCCATTGTAGTACTTAACAAAGTAATCTGGAACAAGTAGATGGTCTGCTGTTTAGATGGTTTTGTTTGGTGTTACTATTTTTGCTCCCAAATTACTTGGCTGGATTTACCTGTGCTGCTGAGCTTTTGTAGTTTGCTTTGATACTACGACGCTTTTCTTCCATCATAAATTTCACATAAGTTGGCTAATAACTTTTAGTTATGTGATACCGGAAACTATGGCAAAGGGCAGAGAGAAAATGTTCTCTCATGTTGTTTACTTCACAAAGTTAAAATTGAACAAAGAAGGGTTATTATGTGGATACGCAGTCATATTTATTTTTACAAGCTTAACTTCTCTCTCTCTCTCTCTCACCAAAAAAGCTTGTCAAGAAGCTGTGTAGTATAATAATCATATTCATTTATTTAGAAATATATCAAAGATCTTCACTTATTCATTCAAATTTTTATAAGATGATCTGAAGCTGAAGACAAGGCTAAAGTCGGTCTACTCTGATGTGGTCGTCGTCGACGGTGGTGGGAAAATTTATTTCTCAATTTACCAATCCAAACGAACCGCAAAGAAGATGAAAGGAAAGAAGGTTTTTTTTACAAAAATGTATGGGAATAAATGTGAACGCCTTCCTTTGCCTGTCTGTCCACAGTCCATACTTAATTCACCAAGAAGAAGAAGAAAAAAAACCACAGAACACTACGTCGCGTCGTCGTCCCTACCACCACCACCACCATCACCACCGGCTAAACAAAATGAATGTCTAAAAAAACAACAACAATTCAAGAGAGAGAAAAGTGTTTTTCTTGTTTTTCTTTTGGAGGAAAAAGTGCATATAAAATAAGTTTCATCACATCACATTTCAGTCAGCCAAGTCAGTTTAGAGAAAAAGCGGCGGCGGTACCATCACCACCACCACCACCACCAAAACTTGTGCCTTGTTTTGTTCATTCTAAAAATATAAAATTCGCGTGGTTTTCTTTCTACTTTGTTAAATGCATCCAAAATATAGTCCATAAGGTGATATTTAGCTTGCATAAGGAAATCTTCTGTGTGTATATAAAACATACAAGGATTTATTTTCCGCATAAACATGTCAACTTTGAGCACATTTCAGTGGTGGTGGTGAGCATCTAAACTTTCATTTGCCTCATATATATTGGCTTGTGAAATGCCGCTACATATAATAAAATAGCAAGAGAGACTCTCAGCGGCGGCGGCGGTTTTTTGAGGCCCACACCACTTTTCACTCTGCCTCACTGACTATTATAAAGCCAAAACGCATGTATGGCTGGTCTGTGTTACTTTTAACGGCCTCATCCTCTCTCTCTCTCGTCTTCACATCACATCTCTTTTTCTGAGTTGTTGAGCTTCACCAGTTTGAAAGGATACTTGCTGAGAAGGAAGACAAGCCGTTAAAACCAAAAATCCACAAGAAAATAATAATAAAATAGTGGAGCAGCGGTGGCGGTGTTGTGTGTATAGCGATGCGACCACGTTCGCAAAACAAAAAAAACAGCCCATAAAACTTTCTGGGCGATTTTTGGAATTAGACACTTTATTGTATCTTTCTTGACACTTTTACACAGACACACGAGGAGTTGTGGACACAAGAAGGCTGGATGGAGGGAGAGCATCTTTTTTTAATAATAACAAGTTGTATGGCACGGCGGAAGAAGATCATGTGCAAGCTCATTATTTGTACTATTTTTATGAAGACAAATTAAGGCCAGCAAGGAAATAAACAAGCAGCAGCAGCAGTTGATTGCCACAATTGCTTGGCTGTAGAGAAACGGGACGATGAAACAAACAAAAAACCTTGTTTGTCTGCTCACTTTATTAGGTCGATGGATCTTACATGCTTATGTTTATATGTGGTGTGTGATTAGCTTGTGTACGTTTTTTTACGACAAACTTTATTTCCTCAACTGATATCTTTCTGAATACACTTATTTCCATAAAAAAAATATTATCTCCAGACGAGGCTAAACTCACATTGTTTCTCACAAGTTTGATAATTGGGAAAATAAATTGTGGGCTGTGTAGTTTTTTTTGCTTATTTATTTGCAAATATTTTTGAAGAGATGGATGAATAGATATTTGAAACTATTACTTTTTTCAAACTTTGATGTTTGAATAAGGGCAAAAAGTTTATTTTGCATTGAGATCAAAATTAAAATTGAGATTTGGACGAGTCAGTGATTCGTCTGGAGTCACTCATAAACTTGAAAAGTAAAACCGGGTAACTTGTCAAGTTGCAGAAGAGGAGATGAAAAGGAAAAATATCATCCGGTTTTGCCGGATATTACATTTTCAGAATTTAAAAATGCTCGGCGGCTTGAGCGATACTATTATATTATGCATTATGATTTTGTAAATGTTTTAGCACTAAAGTTGTCCTGGTTAAGTTTTGTGGAATTGACCTTTGACCGAACATTGGCCTTTTGGTCAACTTGACTGAGAGAGGGACATTTCTGACTTTTTCCCAGGTATTCATTGTTCTTTAGTAGGCAAGAAGTAAAACTGGGATTTCATAATAACAAACTAATAATGTCGGTACTTCATATCCTTCCTTCCTTCCCTACCAAAAAAAAGTTAATCCAGCATCAGAAATAATAATAATCATAATTTAAGAGAAAAGTTATTTATTTTCAGAGTTGGAAAAGCCACTCTGATTTCTGAGATAAACAGGAGAAGAATAAGGAGAAATGGAATTTTAGTTTTGAGTAGCACAACAGCAGAAGGGAGAGAGAGAAGAGAGAAGAACAAAGGAAAAGAGAAAAGTTTTGTTTGTTGAAGAACAAGTAGCAAATTTTAAAGATGTAAACTAGAGCCAAAAATTTATATTTGTTGTGAAGCGTATAAAAGGAGAGAAGGAGAAGGGAAAAGTGAAGTCAACTTAGTTTCAAATTTCAATCCATTAATAAAAGAGTAATGGACGTGTAGACTGTGTGTGGAAGGGAACAGAGGTAAAATGTAAACCATGACCACATTTTCTTGTGAAATATACACAGCAAAGCAGACAGACAGAGTTTAAGTTTTTTTTACAAAGACTCTACTTCTCCACACTCATTCTTCTTGTTTGTTTGATAAACTTTCACCACCACTACTATTACTACTGTACTACTGCTTCTTAACCAACCAACCAAAAACTTCATGTAAGTCAGTGAGAAACGAAGGAATACAGTTTTTTTCTCATGAATTTATGAATGAATAAGTGAATGAATGGGAGAAGTTATGCTGGTCGTCTTGCTCTTGATATTTATGTATCTATACTACATGTCTGCTATTTCCTTTTGTGAGCAAGACAAAGCAACTTTTAAAATGTTAGATAATTTCTACTTTTGCAACACTTTCCTAAAAAGAGTTTGTCAATGCAAAGCTCTGTAAAGACAAGACACTCATCTGATATATTTTTTTGTATTATAATTTAAAATAGAAAAACAATATTTTCAGCCATGTTCCCATTTTCAGTCTAGTACCAAAAGCTAGAAAATGGTAAAAGGATTAATTTTTCCAACTTAAAACGAAGGTGAAAGTGGCACAAAAAAGCTATTTATTTATTGTCGTTATTTATCAAAACGTGACACTGATTCATTCTCTCTCGTGCTTTCCAACACGTGTATTATTTTATACTTAACTTTAATTGTAAATTAATTAATGAGGTTGTCACAAGCAAAAGACAATAATATTTTATGAGTTGATTAAACTTTTGGAAATGAAATATGATCGTGATCGAATGTCTAAATATTTTTCAAACAAACTTACAATTTACTTTTTTAGTTGCTCTGGTGCTGCTCCTGCAGTTGAATCTGTTTGTGAGCTCATCTCAAACCGAACCATTTGATTTAAAAATGCATTATTCTTTCTTTGAAGCTGTATATTCCTTTTTGTTTTTATCCACTTCATCATTTAGCGCATTACCCATTATGGAAAAAAATGTGCGTGGGCGGAAAGGATAATAAATTTAATTTTTATAATACCTACGCGGCGCGGCTTCACTTTGCTGTGTAAATGACTTCGGTGGTTCGGAATTTTCATTACTAAACTTGATTACTTTAACTGACAAACTAGATGTCGGGTAAGTTTTTTGCAGCAAAGTAGAAAAAAATGACAGCTAATCAACATATCATCTGCTTAGCCATTTCCATGGCTTCCCCCACATTTTAATTTAATTTTTTAATTCAAAAAGCTGGACACGAGCTTCAAGCACATACATATTATGCAAGTGTGGTTGGTAGTATTTGGTCACAAGAAAAATTATGTCATGTTATACGTCAAATATGTCATCATATCAATTTAACAAAATGTCTGATGATGACAAGTGCTTAATGGAAATCACACTATTTTTCCCCACCAAAAAAAAGTTAAACAGAATCGTTTGCATGAAAAGTGAGTTAACCATTTATTTTGGACATTTCATATTCATCTTTTCATTGGTTTGTGCTCGTTAAATTGTCAATTTGTATTAGAGATTTATTTCATACAATTTATGTATTTCCTCCCTCAAATGGAAACAATATAGATTTATAACAGCAATAAGACAACTCAGTATAACGAATAATGATAACCCCACCAATATACATGAATCTAGTAGTCTCCCAAGTAATATATCACCAATAAAGTTATCCATGTGACTAAAACTTTATGCACAACACAACCGCTTATTATTTACCATTTTATAATAAAAGGGCATACGTGAAAGATGAATGTATATGTAAAAAAAAACCGGTTCCTCTACAATTTCAACTCATTTTTCTAATCAAATCGTATAGAGACAATGTTGTGCGAATCTCTATTCCGTTTTGTGTGTCGTGAGAGTAGTATTTTTTTTGAAAAGAAGGGAAGAAACATGATGACTAGTGAATTGAACAGTGAAAGGAAGTACAAATTGCTACATTGTACTATTTTGCTGCAACAAGTAAGTAAGTAAGTATTGTTTTGTAGGTGCAGCAAAAAAGATTGGCTAAAGACATTCTTACCCAAAAAATCACAACAATCACTAAGATCGCCAAATGATTTGTTGTAATACAACAGGTAGCAAGCAAAACAAGCATGTTCAATCAAAAATGAATGAATTTACTTCACTTGATATTTTTTTCAAGATAACGTTCAATTTGTAATCCAATCTTTTTTTCATGTTGAATTGTGAACCAAGAAATAATAATAATATTAATGGTCAAATTTTTTTTCCTTCTTAACTCCCATCTCCCCCATAATATTATTATCATCGTAAATTTTCACCATATATATTTTTCAAAAACATGACTATGATGACTATTGGAGGAAGAAGAAGAAGAAGGGAAAAAATGATAAAATAATAATTCATGTGTCTTTGACCAGCCCCAGACCAAACCCCGTAATTTGCACATACACATAAAATATTATACAATAAAATGCATTCAAATCTCATCCCGTTCTTTTATATGAAATTTGCCCTGCCAAGTTATCAAGTTATGATTATATGCTATAGAATTGGGAAAATCCTGTAAAAAAAAATTATAATGCTGCTGAGAGAAATGCTGAGTGAAAAAAAATTGGTTAAAAAGATTTTTTCCAAAATGAAAATATCAGCTTGAATAAGAATCCAAAGTGGAAATGATTTAAAATAACGCTTAGTTTTTTTTAAAGTTCGTTTTTTAAGTTTTTCTTCATTTGACTTGCTACTTGCTATAAAGTAGACTAGTCGTAATTCTTTAGAAAACGGATCTTTCATGACACAAGTCAAAGGAAAGCTACTTCTTCTAAAATAAGCACCTACTTTGCTAGCTTGCAAAACTTGCTTATTTTTTTTCTTATTTACACGATCAAAATCAAAAGCTCATCAAGTAAGCTAGTAAGAAAAGAGAATAAAAATACAAGACAACATCTTTTTACATGAAATTTACTCGAAGAAGAAGAGGCAAATTTTCTCTCCCTTTTGAGAGAGTCAAGTAGCCTGTCTCCTCATTCACAACATCTCTACTTCGTTAGTCTTTTTATTCATCAGCCAAAAAGAGGAAAATGGGATAAAACTTTTACCTCTTTAGCCAACAATGATAACACATTACTCAAAACGGATATAACCAAGTTGCATTTCCACTTGTATTTTATATTCTCAAGTTGTATGGACATGGACAGGATAAAATAAAACGGACAATGCAATGTGCAACCTTAACAAAAAGCCGATGATTATCATCAGCTCGAAACGCTAAACCAACCTAACTTAACTAACGAACACCACAAAACGTGTTCTTCTCTTCACTTGACTCAACTTTTTCCCTAATTCTTGATAACTTCTTATTTTCTAGCAATTTGTGAAATTGTAAGTTATGTTGAATGAAAGTGTGTGCTGCTGCTGCTGTCCCTGTATATTTTGAGGATTTACTCTTGTGAATTTCTGGCACAGTACACAAATACAATGCATTAATGAGTCTGTTCTATTCACTTGTTAAGCCTCTCCAATAAACGCTCTGTTTCCAAACAAAACAACAATTTTATTTAAACGATATTTACATTCGAAAAGTGAGTTAAGTGAGAAATACATAACATATCATGTATACATTTCACACAAAAAATAATTTGCATTTTTAAGGTTGCGTGGCAAGCATAAATAGAAGAAATAAATTACAGGGCAATTAGGAAGGGGAAAAAAACGGCGGTGTGTAGTAAACTTGCCGAATTAAAAGGTTCACTTGATTTAATCACATGTTTCGTTTCGGTTCCCTTTTTTGGAATGGAGCTCATGCAACGCAACGTTTACTTTACCTACCTAATTCACCAAATAAAAATACAAAACCCATTCTATTTGCTGTTTATATAAAGCATAAAGGGAAAAATAAACGTGTGAGTGAATGAGTGAAAGTGGCAATGTAACGAAACGCAATCACATTTTAATCCGCTTGGCTAACTCTTTGACTCACGCACACGTGACAAGTGTCAAATTCCGTGGATCTCGGCAATAATAACAAAACATTTAGTGTTTCTCCAAAAAATACAAATAAATATTGCGCTATGTGCATTTCCTAAATACTCACATTTGTAAGAGTGCACATTTTACATATGGCATAAAAAAATCACCTTCTAATATAACTTGGATTTTTATTTGGAATTCAGACAGAACTGACGGAATACTGCTCTATATATTTTTTTATGAGGAATGAACGAATGTAAAGGTATGTAGATCTGAAGGAATAATAGAATAGTATATGTGACTGGGATGGAGACGGAAAACGAAATCAAGATAAATAGGCTGGTAGTCAGTCATAAGTAGAGAGAGCTCAAAAGCTCACATTCAAACAGGAGGTCATAAACTATTAATTTATTTGTAAATGATGTATTTTATATACTTTGTTTTTTTACAGCTTTATAGTTTCTGTTTGCGATGTGATTGAATAAATATGTTCAAAATGATACGAAGGACCACGCTTTTAATGAGAGCGACTCTGAATGT
>JAQFZH010004901.1:0-11292 GCA_034695485.1 Entomobrya nivalis
TAGATAACGCATTTTTTGATTTGGTGGAGTGTCGTTAACCATAAATTATTTTTTGGTCAAACGTCGTTAGTGAAAAATTGGATTTGGTCAAGTGTCGTCGCCCAAAAATTTGCTTTTGGTTAAGTGTCATTCTAAAAAATAATTTTTTGGTCAAGTGACGTTGGTCAAACGTCGTTTTGGTGAAGCGTCGCGCCACGATTTGCACCAACGCATGCGAGTAGTAACAACGAAACAGCTGAGCTAACGCTGTTTCGTTAACGTTCGTTCCGAACGCGAAAAAAGGAGCAGTGAGTGCCAGTTAAGTTATTCGAATACACATGATCTCAATACGTATACTGTACCTAAAAATGTAAGCTAACTATAGCCTTTATATTAATTATAATTATATTAAGCCTTATTAAATACCAGTCAACAGCATGATATCCATGATATATTGCTTGTATTACAAATGAAATACGATTTATTGGAAAGTCAAATTTATAAAAATGATTTGATAGAAACAATTTGCAAAGTCTGTATACGAGTTACCGGTTCCAATTATTACTGGTACAATAACATTAGCTTTCTGGAAAGGCTTGGTTTTGCATAAATGTTTCAAAACATTTATATATATTAAGCTATATTTAAAGATTTGTGAATAGTTGCTTAATCTATTATGTTTTGTATATGTAGTATTTATTCTCTATTGTGCAAGCATAAACTCATAAATATCTACAACAGTTTTATTGAACCATTATGCCGTGTTCTTATAAATAAAGTTATTACATTTAATGTCCGTTCGTTAAACTTAATAGTTTTAACCTGTTGTTTCTATTGTGTAAATGGAAGAATTTTCGTATAAAAGAGAGTCTCAAAGCTACTCTTAACCATCATTTCTTATTCACTTGCTACAAAGTAAGATCAAGAAGCTCAACAAAAACCAAAATGAAATTTTTCGCTATTATCGCTGCTGCCGTCGCTCTCCTCGTAAGTTTACGGATCCTCAGAATTCAAAAAATTCGATTGCAATTGGGATTAGATCAAAAGTTAACTAATTTGTTTTTGTTTCGTTTTCAGGCCGCCTCCGCCATGGCTGAGGATGGTCGCTTTGCCGCCGAGGATGGTCGCTTCGCAGCTGAAGATGGCCGCTTTGCAGCTGAGGATGGTCGCTTTGCTTAAATATGCAGCGTATATCCCAGTGATCCGCAGAAGAAAATTCAAAATTCAAAAATAATTGGCTCTAAATTCTCAAACTCATCGGCAAAATCAAAAAGATGATTTACATGAAGTAACTTTAAACAATCGGTATTCAATTGAAATTCAGAAATAAATTGGTTCTAAATGATTATTTGTTGTATTGTGTTGATGTGTAACAATTTTTTTTTCATAACCAGCATTATGGTACCTCACTACGTTATGACGCATTCACAAAACTTTTCTTTCACTGATGAAAAATTCTTATCACATTTCATAAATCATATTTTAAATTTTAGTCTGAACACTTCAATATAACTATCACGTTGATGACTTTTCTTCAATAACTGTAAAATGCTCATCAATCTTTATTCATTAATGGCTTTTATATAGAGTCGGAAGGTTACGTAAGGTATACCCGGTAACTCCACATGTCATGAAAGTGTTTTAAACATACTCTACTTTTTATCATATTTAATACTTGGCCAGTATTTTGTGCATTACTATACAATAACATAGATTTTGCATTTGGTATTATAAAATCATTTTCAAATATTCGAGTTACACTAAATGTTTGCCAATCTTTAAATTACGCTCGGAGAGTTGCGCAATTAAGGTTACTCTTTAATTTATTTTTGTATTATTTAAATTAAGCTAAATGTTTTCAGGCAAGTTTCGACATGTTTTCGGGCAAGACTGGGGTCAATTTGAGTCAAATTAGAATTTGAAAAAATAGTGTAATTTTGACATCCAAGAAGCTAAAATTGCGTTTGGCATCATTTATGTAGTACGTAATCAAAAACATATACGAGTGAGAAGGCTGCACTGCACAGGACAGGACATTAAAGAACGGGACTGGACTCGAGAAGATGGGACAGGAGAGGACAACTTGGACATAAATAGATACGCTCTTCAGTCTTCGAGTGTAAATAAATCGTATTTCATTTCTAATCTGAGCAAAATAAAAGAAAACGAGCACGATGCACAACCTTTATTTGTTTATGGGTTTTTAACGAACTTGGATTTATGCGTACAGTATAGACATTTAGGTCATACGTTTTTTACATCAATCAATCAATTTCAACTCGAATCATCGAGAAGACTCATTCAACAGACTCGTTTAGAAACATTTTCCATACTGTCTGAGTTCGTTTTGATTACAAAAAAATTAGATTCACCGATGGTATTTTGCTTCAAATTTTAAATTGTGCGTAGGTAATCTGAAAGGCTCATAGTCATGGAAACCTTAAGCAGACAGTATTAGATAACATTATTGTCAAGGTATTGAAATTATAAACGAGAAGAATGTAAAATTCTAATAAGAAACTACCGACAGCAGCGAATGATGAGAAGTACTTGATCGTATATATATGTACGTGTATGTACGAATTTATACGATCATAAGCGTGTTATTGCTTGTATGTGCACATACATGTATTTGGCATTTAAAATGCATGTGACCTTGTGAAACCCGTATTTCAGGTCACTGGGGGGTCATGGGGTATGAATATCATTTCATTGTGATCAGCTGATGATCCTGTATCAGAATCAACAGTAAAAAATGTGTCATTTAAGATGCATGTTATCTTGTGACCCAAGTATCTCGGGTCACCGGGGGGTCATAGGGTCTGATAATGATGATAAGGGAAATGATACACAATGTGAACGTTTTTTGTAATTTCAAAATATTTTTTTGGCGACGTGACGTTGGTCAAACGACTTATCCTACTGGAACGCTATTGCATACAAACACCATCCCCTGCAAACACTGACATCTGGACCTTGAATTAAGACACCAAACACTCAACTCTGTACCTACTCATCACAATAGACCTCTAAGGATTTTAATTATATAATTAGTTTATAAAAAATACTCAGCACCCTTGCCCAGTACACTTTTAGGTATTTATAAATATTTTAAAAGTATGTTATACATCAGTATATGAATAAAGGGTGTCTAACTGTAATCCGGAATTTATTGGACAGTACAAATCTAATACCTCAGAAATGCCATCAGTCGAAGTTCGGTATATTTAAAAACTGCATGATCTGGTGTGTCAAATGATACTTTGCATGAACCCTTCAGCTTCACTTTAGCCGAAAAAATTGAGCGGACAATTCACTTTAAAAAGTTCATCTATTCCTACAACTTTTTTTCGTTCGACAATTTTTAATCGATTAGATTATTTAAACATAAACTAAATAATATCTTGGGGATTATTCATGTTAAATAATTGCTCTACAAAAGTGAATTCAGGAAACCGAAATAATCGTTTGAAATTTCATAAAGCGTGAGCTGTAGGACATTTTGGAGAAAAAACAGATTTTTTAAAACTTGCAATGGGATTTTTTTGTTTCTATTCCTGCAATTAGCAAAAAGTTAAATGCTCGAATATAAATTTTCCCTTACTGTAAAGCCAAAAATCTGCTCTTTTAAAAACTCAAAGACATGTACAATGAAAGTCCATAACTTGGAAACAATAAGATCGAACAAATTATAGGCCATTTAAACATAAATAATTATAAATAATTCTTTCAATTCAAAAGTACTCATTTTGTTTCGGAGTTCATAATTAGCGTTTAGCAGATGCATGTGTAACAATTTAGGGCATTTATGAAAGCTGATTCTTTGGTGTTTCAAACAAGTACAACATTGTGTTTTAAATCATTTGCATACCGGAGATTCATGGAAACACTTAAAAACGTCGGTTAAAAAATTCGGAATAATCTATTGTGAGACATGATTTCAAAACTCAACTGGGATATACGCTGCATATTTATGCAAAGCGACCATCTTCAGCCGCAAAGCGGCCATCCTCGGCGACAAAGCAACCATCCTCAGCCATGGCGGAGGCGGCCTGAAAACGAAACAAAACAAATTTTGATTACATTTTAATCTAATCACAACTGGTTTTGAATTTATAGAATTCTGAGGATCCGAAAACTTTCGAGGAGAGCAACGGCAGCAGCAATAATAGCAAAAAACTTCATTTTGGGTTTGGCTTCTTGGTCTAACTTTGTAGCAAGTGGATAAGAAATGATGGTCAAGAGTAGCTTTGAGACTCTCTTTTATGCAAAAGTTCTTCCATTTGCTATAGATACTACTGTTTAAATCTAGCAAGTTTAACGAACGGACATTAAATTTTAAACTTTATTTATAGGAAAATGGCATAATGGTTCAATAAAATTGCTGTAGATATTTATGAATATACGATTGAGAATAAATATTACATACACAAGACATAATGGATTAAGCAACTATTGACAAATCTTTAAGTATTGCTTATTAGATACTTTATCGAGTATGTATTTTGTTTGGTACATACTCCATATGTACTGTTTCGTACATATTTGATACTCAATTTTACAAAATTGATATTTTTCTGTGCTCGAGTTTTTCCTTATATTTTGTTACGTGGATGAAATTATTTCCTCAACAGCCATGTTTTGTCATGCAAATGTTCAGTTTTAGAAGAGGACATGGGTGGATTTGCTTAATATAGCTTTTCATGTAAGGTTATAATTTCATAGTAACAATTCCATCCACCTCAAACTGAAAATATCGTCACGCGAGGCTAACGTTACGTGGAACCTCCATTTACTTATCTTTTCTCCAAGAAACAATGAGTTTGCACTATGAATTTAATGTACAGAGCATGTGGAGGAGGAACGCATCGCTTGTTTAGTTTAGAACTAGTCAGGGGCTTAAAATTAATACAGTACATGAAGCAATAGAATTTGAGGTACCTTAAGCTTACCTTAAAGATTTCATTCAGCACAATGTTAATATCAGAAAAAATGCAAATGATAAGCTTCATGAATGCATTTCAAAATCGTTTGGGAACATGGTTTTTGGAAAGTTTCTATCTGTAAACAATAATCTGAACGTGTAAGCTTTTACAACATAGCAGCAGGCAATCAAATCTTTCGGGAGGCATGATTTTGTAGATTGTCGCATAGTGTCCGAAGGCCTGTCACTCGTTTATAAGGCAAGAAATTCTTGCACTTAAGACAAAAATATTCAAGTTTTATTTGTCGTTTGTGGATTTGGCAAACCTACACCTTGTACAAAATTATTTATGAAATTCTTAAACCCAAATTCGGAGACAGAATGTATGTTTGTGCGTCAGAAACCGATAACCTGGTAATTGAATTAAAGGTTCCTGAAAATAATTACCTGCAGGACCTTTATACACCCACTTTATAATACAAGCCAAGAAAAGTCAACGCTTTACGCAATAATAAACAAATGCGAGCAATGATTAAAAAATATAAGACACGATGGAAACCTGTCATGTGATCATGCAATGAAAATATTCCGAAAGTCTGTGCACGGAGAAAGAAAACACCTCATCGTACATATTTGGTGGCTGCATTGGAAATAACGGACGATAGAGCTGACTTTATGACAATTAGCAGCAAGAACCAACAAGTCACAGCGGAAAATATGAAAAAGAAGATATTTTCCAGTCGGGATAATCACCGAATAGGGCGATCATATAACCTCAGTATTCCATATGGATACATGTAACCTTATTTATTTACGAAGTACTTTTTTACTTTGCACCAAAAACTCATTTTGTACATTTGTAGATAAGCTCTTTGTTTTATCTTTCATTTTTTATTTCTGCATTGCCCTCAGACTAACATGGATTTGTATGGACCAATAACGTTAGCTTAAGCATGGTACTTCCATGCAAATAGTAGCTCCATCAAGATCAGGGAAAACATATTTAGCATTAGACATTGCTCTTCGAAGAAAACAAGTTTGCGACATAAAGCAGGATATTTGTATTTACGTTTACAAGCAAAATCAGGCAGTTTTCAGGAAACGCATGAGAAAGCCAGTACCATTTTCCCACCGATAGCATTGAAACTTTAGAAGAACATCTCACTTTAGAAGACCAGAAGAAGTAAAAAGTGCACTAGTTATCTTTGATTACCTGCTGTTTGAGTTGCAAAATGGATTAAATGACTACATAACTTTATTTTTTGTTTACCGATCCCATCATTAGAATTTGTCCGTCATTGTCTTACAACAAGTCTAGTATGCTAAAAACGCGCGTGCCATTAATCTGAATGCTCATTATCTTATCCTCCTTCGATCGCAGAGGGACTCTGCCTTGGATCTCAGATGATGCCAGAAAACGCTAAGTTTTTGTACAACTGCTATAAAAAAGCGACTGACAAACCGCATGGTTACTTATACGTGGACCTTTTCCCAACAACAGCGGATTACGCAAAATCTAGATCATCCGTTTTTTATTTGCAAAATTAAGCCAGTGTGAAAATCACATTTATAAAAATGAGAATTGTAAACAATTACGATTTTTTGCTTACTTTATCGAACCCAAGTGCAAAACACAAGTGAAAATAATACATAACGCCGCAACAGAGCAGATACTCACGATTATTGACTGTATTAAGCTACACTCTACGCAAAGTGGGTCATTACCAGGCACACATAATAAAGCGGCCAATAAATGGAAGCGAGCAGTATCAATTCTTCAAAACAAACTATTATCTCCAATTCTCGTCTCTGTTTTATGTGCATTATTAAGAGAAGCTCTGTTTTACGTGTATACAATGGAATAATGGGATCTGTTGTGGAATACTACATCGTACCAAAAGCTGTTTATGATAAATGCAATGCAAGTGAGGAATCCTTGTATCATAAAATAGGCAAATTGCCAAAATCATCAAGAGTTAAAGTGACTAAATTACTTTTTTACTACTATAAATTACTAAAGTGACTATAAAAACTGAGAATCTGATAACTTTGGCGGGATATTCCTCTACATTGTTTGACTATATCAGCTACGCATCTTGCGGAAAAAATAAACCTAGTGACTGGGAGTCTTTTCTCCCAAACCTAGTTACTTTCCCAAACTCAGTTTTATGTGAAAAAGTAAAGTTCGAGATAAAAAAAATACAAACGAAAGCATGGAACAACATTACATTAAGCGGGCCTGGAAATATTATTCACAGCCTTCTGCTCTAAAAGCCCTACATGGTTTTGTTAAAGCACGTGGGCTGAAGGACATACATGATTTTGAAAAAAGCTTAGTATAATACATGATTTTTGGGTTAATAATTCTGCCAGAAGAAGGTATGCAACACGATGAATAATACTTAAAGGCCCCAGGGAAAACTTATGCGTTGAATTGATTGATTTTCAAGCTTTTCAAGGCAAAATAGTGGTTATCATTGGCTTCTTGTGTGCCTTGATGGATTCATCAAAGAACTTTGGGTGGAACCTGTAAAGACAAAAACCACTCAACAAGTAGCGGAAGCCTATGAAAAGATTTTAAATATGGCTAAGAAGCCTGTACGTTTCACTTTCAGTGATATGGGTTTAGAAGTTTTGGGGAAAGATTTACAGGACTTGCTAGTAAAACGCAACATTACACATTATGTTTCCAGAACGAGTAGAAAATCATGGATATGTGTAAGGGTAACCCGAACGATTAAAACGTTTTTATTCAAGTATTTCACGCAAGAGAATGCCAAACGTTGGCTAGAAATTATGCCAAAAATAGTATTTGCATGCAACAATACTTCCCACTCATCGCATGGGTTTAAACCCGCTAAAATTAAAGCGAAGGATACTGATGAAATTTTTCACAGACTGTTCTCAAAGCATGCTCAGATTCCCCGACCTCAACCAATGTATCAAGTTGTTGATAAAGTCCGAATTGCTAAACCAAGATTAACGCTTCAAAAAGGATACCAGCAATCATTCACTGATGACGTATTTAAGATTGCGTCGATGGTACCCGGAAGTTATCCCGTTCACAACTATAAATTGGAAAGCACTGCTGGGATTCCCATCAGTTCTTCATTTGTTAGGATATGCCGACCAAGATGAGTAATTCATTTAGTGTTACGCTTGTGAGCAATAGGGGAACGGAGACCATTGCTCATAACTCAAATTTTCCATTTTCAAATTATTTGCCAAGAACAACGGATTTGTAGGGATACGAAGTTGCATTAGAATCGATTTATCTGTCAGATAATTTTAAGGGAGACCCAGAAGACGAAGAAGATAGATGTCAAATAACCTCAAGAATTCTTTAATCTCGAGGAACACGAAAACGAAATAACTATTGACTAACACACGATTGCTAATCTAAGAGTCGACAAAAAGACTGATATTTTGAGCATTTTTTTGGCACAACTTCGAATTACACTACGCAAAGCCAATATGCCAGTCGAAATAAGTCCTTTCTTTGTAAATGGAGTTCCTACTTCAATTGAAGTTACCTATACCCATACAGGTAGTAATGATGATTTCGATTTATTTTTAGGAGCAAAACTGTCTAGAACTCTTGGGTTTACAGAATATGTGATGGATTTTGGAATTTATACTAACGAAAATCCCATAGACTGGAAATATTTCAAGGCCCTTTCTATCAAAGATGAGATAGGACAAATACACCTAGTGAAAATGTATCGAACAAGGGCAAAAATGGATCAAATTATTGGTAAATCAGAGTGGCCAGTTTTTGCGGTTTTACTACAATTTGAATTCCTAAAAATATAATTTATCCGAATCTGTTAGACATCAAATCCAACAAAACTATGAGCACATCCTCAAGTAATTGTTGGAGTTGAAATGAGACTTCTTCCACTGCTTGATCGAGAAGGGCATGGACAATCATAAAAGCAAGATCGAATCCACTGATGTATAAAAGTCTTATATAAACGGTAGTCACATTAAATTTTAGAAAGCAACAAAAATGTCAGGGGAAATTAAATGTGAAGAGAACGGCAGCTGTAAATTAGTCACTGACTTCGATTCTGAAATCGACGAAATGTTGCCTTCCGACCTTATCCCACTGCATATTTTTACATGCAAAAAACCAATAGAAAAACAACCAAGAGAACTAATAAAAGAAAGTTCTTGTAAAAAATCCAGTACCAAATCACACTCTCAGAAGCGCGGACGGCCATCAAAGCAGCCAAGAAGCATAAACAAAAAAGTTCACAGGAAAACAAAGTTGGGAATATCGGCCAAACAAAAGGGGTAACGCAAGATAAAAAACGTTTCTATAAAAGGACGTCCGGTTCTTAAGACAAAAAGAGGCAAGCAAAAAAACGATAAAAAATGGATAGAATTGCTCAACTGCAAATTGAGGCCCAGCAACTTAAGTCTGCTCCATCCTACCATGCAACGCTTCATTTAACAAAATTGCCAAAAACGGATATCAGCATTCTTCAATCCATGTAGAAGATGTGTATCCACTTTACCTACCAACAAGCCAGGACACTCTGGCCTCTGGACTTTTTCATCTCGCCATCGTCGTCACATTATGTGGACTTATACAATACTATGCTGTATATGAAGCTTAAAGTACGGACAAGTGAGGATGCTGCATTAGTTTCAATATCAAATACAGTTCCTGCCAACTTTCCCTTCGCAAGTTTGTTCTCTAATCTAGACATCTTAATGAACAACGTTAGTATAACGTCATCGTCAAATAACTACCACTTACGCGACATACATCAACCGAGTTATTAGTAATAGCGCTGAAGCTAAGGATTCAAAATACCAAGCAAAACTTTTGCTTAAAGAGGATAGCAGCGATGCCATCGACGATACAGGGGAAACCTATAAAGTACTTAAAGCCGCCCGTAACGAATTCAAAGTCATTGGAAAAATTGGACATGGGATTTTTAATCAGATACGCATGTTACCTCCTTCAGCTTCCATAAGAATAAGATTGTGTAGGAGACCAAATACCTTCTGTTTGCTTGGAACTCACCCAGTTTTAGGCAATAGCTTTATAATAATCTCAAAATTGAGGACGCTGTGCTTAAAGTAAAGAAGGTAGTTATTCACCGAATTGTACAGGAGATTCATCAGAAGCATTTAGCAGCTGGAGGAAGGCTGAAATATTCATACAAAGATTTCGATGCAGTAAGCTATAGTATTCCAAGTGGAACACAACATCAAGTATCTGAAACAATACAAATGGGCGAGGCACCTGACGCCATTGTAGTAGGACTAGTGGATTTGAAAGCATAGTCTGGGCTACCATCAAAATTACCCTATTTTTCCAACACTTTGACTTGTCGACAATCAGCGTTTAGTTCGACGCTTCATTTGTCATGTGCATAGTCATATTTTTGACTGAAGTGGTTTAAAAAAGGTGACCAAATCTGTAGCTAACCAGTGTGGCTATTAGCGTTCACGATAAAAAATACGCACAATGTATTCTAAACCTTTGTTTCGTAAAAGATTTCACTCAAATTATGGCATAAAATAATCGTGATGATATGCATACATTTATTTTATCTTAGTTTTCCTTGGAGAAATAATATCTATAGAGATGCACATGCGTGTTATGTAGATGAAACTGTACATACTGAAAACTTGTGTGAAACATCTGATGCCACATAATCTTCAGCTGTATTTTTTTGTGTTGAACTTGTAATCTTTATCCACACGATCAAGTGGTTGTACTGACACATTTATTCTACAGAGGAAAAAACGCTCACGCGCACACATGCATTGCAAAAAAAATGTTGGAAAAAAAGATTTCTTCATATTCCCGTCCTCTTTCGGTAGCAAAGCACAAATATCACGTTACATTTTTTATCTTAATCTGAGAGGTTTTTTTAACAACATGTGCCTTTTTTTAAATTAAGTCCTTATAAAGGATGAATGCATACACATTTCGATTTAAACTTTTTGTCAAATAGCACAGTTGAATTTTTTTCATTGATGAGATAAACGTTCACAATTGCAAAAAAGTGTTTTTTAAGTACATACTGCCTGAACCCTTTCAAACCACAACAAATAATAGCGTAAAACATTCCTTTTAAATGTGCATTTTCATAAACGTTGTGTAAAGTTTTTTGCTTAGATATTTTATGTACACGTGTTAAGTTAAAAAAACGGTACGAATTTTCATACTTAAAAAGGCTATCTATAAATAGATTCTCAAAGGCAAAAAATCCCTATTAAGATACATTAACAAATAATCAATTTCTATAATGTTATATAAATGACCTGATAAACAGTATTATTCTCACTACTCATGTCCACCTGAAGCTGCCGCCGCAGCTGCAGCATTATTTCCATATCCATGTCCACCTGAAGCTGCCGCCGCAGCT
>JAQFZH010004902.1:0-11292 GCA_034695485.1 Entomobrya nivalis
TTTTTTTGACAGTCAGGCAAACCAAAAGCTGTATGCATCTGCCCCGTGCGTCTGCATGCATACTAAAAATGATAATGATAAACAAAACGAGAATATATATGTGCAAGCTTTCAGCTTTCTTGATTCGTGTAAAAATGTGCACAAAAGCAGGAAAGATTTTTAACACAAAATAATCCCCGTTTGATGTGTATCATATAATGATAACAATTCACGTAATGCAGATGCCATCTTATGCGAACGTAGTTAAACCTTTCCCGTGGCAGTAAGTCTTAAAACAGGCTTACACAATGCACCTTTCTCATTTTACGATAGGTGTCATGGATGGCATGCTGCTGTCAAAGTTGATTCAGTTTGATTTAAGATATGGTTGTACACTTGGTATTTGGTATGAAGATCAATAGTTCATTTTATTTGTGCAATGGCTTAAGTTGACTTGACAGTCCAAAGGTAATGATAATCGTCGCCTGTCAAAGATGACTATCCAAGAGTCCAAGAGTTTATGGATGAGATACTTACCATTACTTCTACTATTTTCTTGGAGAATGCAGAATAATGCAGATGCGACATGCGACATATCAAAATTCCTACGAATACATCTTGCATAATATTTTAATATATAACGAATCTAATAAATCTTGTATGAATTTTGGAAGTCGCTTGTGTTGGTTGGAGTTATGCATGTTTTCCAGATCACTATATTTAACACGTGGAACAGCAATGACACAACACGTGCCCGGTGCCTACATGTAAAATTACAATGTAGGTATATTTTGTTTAACTTTGCGTGTTTTCAGATGATTATATTATGATGCTCGCTATACTTGGAATCGATCGAACTTTTATCTTTTCAATAACACAAACATACCAACAATTCGAGTGTTAATTTAAGAAACGAGGACCTTTTCCCTTGTGCAGATAATCAAAAACACCTTTCTGAGATGACATTGACTGGTGATAATTGTATATCTTTGTGCTAGTGAAGTAAACTGCTTTATCACCCTTTCGTTTGTGTCATTCAGATTACAAAACACTCAAAAATTCTTTTGCTATTCCCCACCAAATAAAATTGTATTAAATAAATAATAATGAATGTGTTATTCATTTAACAAAATTCGATGCCCAAAGCCAAACATACATACATAAAACATTCAGCAAAGGTTGACAATGAATAAAAGAAATAGGAACAATAATCAAGTCATCCTTCCTACATCTTCCCAATGAAGGACTAAAGTTGTAGTGCATTTGGTCTAAACAAAGGTCGAATTTAGAGATGATGATGGAACGTAGCATTGCAAGACACGAGATGGGACTCCACCAAAATAATAGTGATTATGATGTATTTGCGTATAAACTGCGTAATCTCAGTTAGTACTGAAATATAGAAAGGATACAACCATTATAATCACCCCCGACCATATACTGTATACATACTTAACATTAACAATGATGACGATTGTACACGAGTGTTTACATTGAAGACCTCATTATCGAACCAAACATCATATTAAATGACTGACAGGAAAGCATATCCCATTGCCTACATTATTATCTTGTATGAAAGATGCATACATGTGTTCATTATACTCATAAAAATGAGTAAAAATGTAATTTTAGTAAGTAAATAGCATGGTTGACTCCACTGTTACATTAACGATAATGAATCAGTTAAATCAGAGTATGTGAAATCTCTACTGGAATCGAATAATCTCTCAAATATTATTTAATGCATTGCTGAATTTTCGTTCACATATGAACTATGCTTAAAAAACTACATTGACTGTGTTGCAAGTTTGGGAGCAAAAGTCGAGTAAATTATAAAATACATATACATCCAGCATTAATGATTTTAATGTGGTCCAATAGTCCATTAAAGTAATGGATTATGAGATGGCTTGATTCAGCACTCAGCCAGTCAGTAGTCTACTGAAGAGTTAGTCGGCTCGTGCAAGAAGTAAGTACAAGAGGAGAAATTATAAAAGAGCAAAATAAAAAATTATTAGACAGCCTCATATTTATTTCCATTATTCCAACATCCAAAGTTCGTGGTTTAAGCTACAGACGAGACAGGTTTGTGCAATCATCGTAATCAAAGCTTTTTTAGTCACATTCAACCATCCATGTCCATTGTCTATTGAAAGATTGCAACAATGTATACTTTTTGTAATTAAAGATTCATTCCAAGGTCTCATTTAATTTTAGTGGACAGCTTTGCCGGAAAAAGACAAGCTAAGACTCAAGATTTCGTGGGAAACACGGAGGAATAGCATTAAAGGTAAGCTATATGAAACAAAGTTGTGATGATGAGTAATAATTTTGCATCGGTAACGCACAAAACAAAGTAAAAAAAGAGACATCCACTACCCCAGCTTACACTGCCGTATAGCTACTTGATATTTGGTTACCTTGTACAATAATATCTGTGTTTCATACCCTTCTATATTTCGGCTCTGGACTATCTGGACATTGCCCAATATTCAGCGCATTATTTGAACCAATTTTTCCCAGAGAAGAATAGAAAGGACAAAATGTAATGATACAAATTTTGGTTTTTGACAAAAATAGGAGTAATACGTGCATGACAAGGAAGTCAACAGGTGCACAATTTTCCAGTCCTGTATGGACTGTGCGTAATTTTTGTTATTGGTCCTAGACGCATGTATGTGAGTACACTACGATGGTGGATGCAGAAACTACAAATGGCAATGCAAACGGTGTCCCCAAACTCCGCAGGGTTAAGTCTACCACAACGGTGGATGACATCAAAGCACAAGGGGCAAAGAAACGGAGTAAACGCCCGGACAAACCGTAAGTTTAAATTTTGCATGGGTGACTTCTGATTTAAGTCACAAAACTATATTCATTATAATATACTTCCCAAGTTCACAAAAATAGTGCATATTGATTGACATTTAAAATTTCATTCGTGTATATCTAGTATGTGATAACACACAATTTGATATACATTTTTTATTCTGGGGTTAAAGGATACATCGACCAGTGGATTCGTTATTCTCTTGGTCTTCCGGTTTCACCAACTTTGAGGGCTTTGTGAACTGGGGATTTTTATTGCTCGCTTTAGGAGGATCACGATTACTGTTAGAAAATTTTATAAAATATGGCAATCGTGTTAATCCATTGGAGTGGCTAAAGTTCTTGTTTGGTGATGCACTGACCTACCATATTCCACCTTCCCTTATAGTACTTGTTTGTAAGTTACTAATCATGGCAGTGAAAATTTTCTTCGTTCTCATAAATTAAATGCACGCAATGAAAATGAAATACAATTTTTTCTTTGTTTCTATCTTCAGATGTCAATTTGCACGTTTTAATGCAACTTCTTATAGAGAAAGGCCTTGCGTCTGGGTATTTTACTCAAAAACATGGAATTATTGCACAGGTACACACAATTATATTTTAAATAAAAAATGACATGCATATTAAACTTCTTCTATAATTATTTTTTACACATAGGTTACTAATCTGTCCATCATGATACTCACACCAATCGCAGTTTTTAATACATGGGACACCGAAGTGTTCTCCGTTTTTGGGGCAAGTGCAGTTTGTTTTGCATACTCAATCGTATTTCTCAAATTGTGGTCATACGCTCAAGTTAATGGATGGTGCCGGGCGTTTCATCAACTTAGAAAGCGACGGGGATCTGGAAGTGGCACCGCTATTCGCGGAATGGGTAATCCCGCAATTAAGGAAAATATGTTAAGAGAAAGATGCATGCTTAAAACGAATGATAGTTTAATTTCTCTCCACATGTTTTTGGCAGGTCAAAATACTATTTTTGGAAAGGGTGATCCATTCGATCAAGATATGGGAAGTCCCAATGATGTCAAATATCCTGACAACTTGAATATACGAGATTTGTACTATTTCATGCTTGTTCCCACTTTGTGCTACGAATTAAACTTTCCTCGGACAGAGAGAATCCGCAAGAGATTTTTGGTCCGAAGAATGATTGAATTAGTGTTTGGAACCCAGTTAGTATTGGCTCTAGTTCAGCAATGGATTATTCCCAGTGTAAAAAATTCGATTGTTCCTTTTTCGAATATGGACTTGATTAAGATACAAGAAAGGCTGTTGAAATTAGCTGTAAGTGGCCTTGACACAAAACATTGTTACTTTGTTGATATTATTTATACATACATACCTATATATATCGGCTTATCTAAATTGTTTCAGATTCCGAATCACTTGATTTGGCTGATTTCATTTTATCTGTTCTTTCACTGCCACATGAATATCTTGGGTGAAGTTATGAAATTCGCTGACCGTGAATTTTATCAAGACTGGTGGAACGCACCAGGTACGCTTTGAGCATATTTTGTAAAAAATTGTGATCAAAAGCTTGTTGTTGTGTGGTGATCAAATGTATTGTCAACATAATATTTCAACCACTTTTATATTTAGATATCGACACATTTTGGAGAACGTGGAATACTCCTGTTCACCGCTGGGCAGTGAGACATTTGTACATTCCAGTAATCAAGAACACTAATTCACGAACTTTGGCAATTACCATTACATTTTTTATCAGTGCCTTCTTTCATGAATACTTGGTGTCTGTACCTCTTCGGACGTACAAGGTGAGTAAATCAGTTTGCTCAAGTTGCTCTATCCATCCAATTCAAAATTAGTATTGCGAGCAGTGTAGATTAGATGATACTTCAACACTTTTTTTTACTGTTCCATAGATTTGGGCGTTTTGTGGTATGATGGCTCAAATACCATTATCATCACTATGTAAGCTAGTGGTTGGCAAAAATCAAGAGCGACAGCGATGGGGAAACGTGGTAGTTTGGGCATCCTTAATCCTTGGCCAGCCGTTGTGCATTATGATGTACTATCACGATTATGTTATAACGCATTTTGGACCACAATGGGTGCAGTCGTTTGCTAAAGTCGCTTAAATTTTTGTATCTCATGGGATGTTGAATGTATGCATTTAAATTAAAGTACCTGTTTGATGACCCAAAACATGACAACATACCAAAATGTATGAATGAATAGAATATTCCAAATAATATATTTTCGATAACTTCCTATTCTTGTCTCAAACGTTATGTGCTCGATATTACATAATTTATAACTTATATTATTGTAAATCTAGTAGAGTTAACCATTTGCTATAACTTCGGCAGTAATTTGTACCTGCACAGGGTGAACTATTGATTAAATTACGTAGTTGAAACTTTAGTTATAGGTAATAGTCATTACACAGTTAGCATTTTTTAAATGCTGCAATCAATTTTTAAACTAAGTGTTAATTAGTTTTCCGAGACTATCGTTCTAACACGTTCCATGACGTTTAAAGTGTTTACAAAGCATAAATAAATGATGCCGCAAGCGGACTGAAATATTTATATACTTGTTACCGAATAAGTGCAAATCAAAGTTCCTATGTGCCATGCGATTATTGTGCCTTTAAAATGATATGCAATAAATGATTAAAATATTATTTGGTTTTTAGCGTTACGCAATTCAACTACAATTTTACTACTTGGTGAAATTTTCTCAGCCTCCTCAAATTATTGAGTACACTTAAGTTGAACTCGTTGAAATTATTAAAACGTATTTTTTGTTGATGTTATTTGCACAGAGACTCCAAACTTTGTTGCATATGAAATTTTCCAAATTTCTGCACGCACAAATTCATATATATAGGTACTAATATGCTGTAGAGAAACAGATGTCAGTGGTCTCAAAACTTTTGAACAAAGACAAGCTTTATTTATTTTTACTTAAACATCATACGAAACAGTTGGAACTTGGAACATAAAAACGGCGATTTTCTACAGTGGTTAATCATTACCATTTTTCTTCCGTTATGATTAGTGGAAAATTTCGAAATACCTGCGCATATATTTGTGGTCGGTGGTCGATTAACGTTACTGAAGAAAGAATGAGCATGTAAAATCGTCGAAATAGAATAATTTTCTTTTACTAAAAACCTAGGAAGAACAATAAATTATAGCAATAAGTGTATGATATCGTATGTTGTACAAATAATATACATACGTAATTACAGGTTTACTACTACTAAATGTTCCTGTGAGAATGTGCGTGGTATTTTCTACATGCAGCATCATCCAGAGTCAGATCAAATTTGGCTTCAATAGACTGAGCACCTGTGTGGGACCCGCACTGAAAAAAAATTCTCACATGGTGTAAAGTTATTTTGATGCTAATAGTTTTCTTCTAGTCACGAAAATGCAAATCTCAATTTAAAACTTGAATTCGAGAAGTTATATCGGAGATTAATGTCTGAATATTGTTCTCGAATATGAACGATTGCGTCAAAGTTAGATCAATCAATAAAATTGAGTGTGAGTCACTCAGTATTTAAACGCTTTACGAAACATGGCATGTATCAAAATAGCAAATGATGCCGATGAAAGATGCTATCACAAATATTTGTAAGGATATCCAGTATCACTTCAATCGAAAAATAGCTCACACTGATTTCGATAAACAGGTTGAAATGCATATGCGTGACGAAATATTTTTTCAAACATGTCTATAAGATAAAACAATTTCGAATGCCATTTTCAATTTGATTGAATACATGTACAATGAAAATGAAACAAATCTATAAAAAAAATTCAAGGTTCAATAATTGTATTTCCAGTAATAACATTTTTTAAACAATATAAAACTATAAAGAGATCTTTAAAATATGTTTGTAACAAATTGTGTAATTTTCGGAACAAGTCACATACAAAATTACATTTGATCTAGATTTGCAACAATGGAAATTGATTAAATTAGTTCATCCAGAAAAACTTGGTGTAGCAAATATATTTATTACACTGATTGTCATTTTTTAATAGTTTAACAAAAATTAGTATTTTTTTAGATATTCATTAATTACTTAGAAATATTTTACGATTATTTTATGTAACAAATACAAAACATTTCAGACTTTTTCAACAAAAATGGAGCATTGAAAAATTTCAAGAAATTCTTTCAATTTATGCATGCAATTGTTGTAAATTATTAAGACTTGGGACTTTGCAGCCAGCCCTGTATTGATTACAAGTTATTTGACAATTTAAATGGCTCGGAGAGCATTCAACTCCATTGAATGACATCTTCAGTTATGATTCATGGTTACTTCTGTTTGATCTTCCTCTGTGACGGTGAACTTGCAATGTAGGCTTTGTAGAAGAAATTGGCAAAAAGAACGAGATATGATCCATACATCATTAAGGCCACTTCAATGTTCCAGAAGGGACGGTCACAAGAGGCCCCTCTTGCTACTTGATAAATTACAATCGTAATATTAAATTGTGCTTAAAACATCGATGAATACCTATTACTCCGATTTGATAAAATATATGACAAACCTTTAGAAAAATAGGTCAGTACATTAATGTAAATTCCAAAGACCATTTGACTGATCTGAATTGAAGTGATGGACATAGATACAAATCGTGGTGTTCTGAGACCCAATGCCTATACAATGTTAAGAATATAAAAATAACAATGCATCATCAGCGAAAACAAAAAAATAAAAGGATCAGATTTAAGTTATAATCAAATTACCCTAAGACCATAGTAAGCATACATAACTGTATGAACGAAACTATTCATGACTGCAAACCATCTTGATGAGGGATCTGATGAATCAGCAACAAATAGACAGTAGCACGCTACCGTAACATGATGATACCTATATAATTAAATAATAATTAGATTACACAAATGATACAGACTTTAAAACAAACAGAAAACTCTGACAATCCAATTAAATGGCAATTAGTGGATACATCGAATCGTGAGCTTTTAACCAAGCTATCTATTTACTGTGGTTAGGAATATATTGAAACTTACCAATGCAAAAAGATAACTGGCTTCTTGGCTAGAACTAAAAAGATGGTATCACCAAAGTCCAAAATTTTGCTGAAGCAAAATAGCACCCCCCAGAAACTTGTGGCAACATTGTGATTTTGACTATAAATAAAACATATTTTTCAAATAAGTTATATGAATTTGCTGTATGGTTTTATACAAAGCATGCATTTCATCTATCGTCTTCACAAAACTTCATAACTTTCAGCTTACAAATGACACAGGGAACTGTAGAAGCCTTCTTGTCCACATTCCACGATGAGTTCTGGCACCATGCGAATAAACACCGCAAATGAGAGCAAAGTTAACAAAAAGTTCCAAACTATCAGGCTCGGTTTTACATTGAATGGTTTTCGATCAAGCATCCATTTTTGTCCATAATGAATTAAACTAACGTACAGCCCAGAAGTGTACAAAATAAATGTCCAATTCTGCTTCAACCAACGACGCCATCCTTCATGATCATATTTTTCAAAACTGAATATTTGAAGGTAATCAGGATCATGTGCGATTGTAAAATTCTGCTCCATGTTTCCAAACAACTTTTTTTATGTTACAGAGAAAAAATAATTTACATGAAAAAAAACCACAACAATGTTTTATTTTGTAAACACACTTTCACATAAAACACGTGATTTTGCCAACATATAAATATTTTTAAAAAAGTACACAAAGATGAGAAAGTTTTATTTTTTAGTTTCGCATTCCCACAACTTAGTTTGCTGTCGCTGCGTTTGCTTGCGCTTTTATATTGACTTGATAGACTGCTGCTCTTAGAGTTCGAGAACAAGAAGTGAAGCTGATGTGATATGATAAGGCTTGGGAACAAAGACAAAAAAAAAATCGATGTTGCTCTTCGGAGTGGAAATGTATGAATGTGCTGGCTTTCCAGAAAATCAGGATCTTTTGAAGTGAAGCGTCTTATAAACAATTTACCTTCGTATTAATTTTCCCGTGCAGAAATAAAGACAAGAGACGTGTATATGAGCCACACGAACAAAAATATGAAAGTATCAAAAATTGTAGTTTTCAACTTTACACACTGATTGTTCAAAATGTAAAATGGCTTTCATTTGATATATGACGGAGGAGTCCTTTTCTGTTTTCGTGGCAAAAAGTTGATTAATTTCACATTTGAGTTAACACAAGAAGGAAGGTTTGCGAATATATTGTGTGTTGTAGTGTGTATGTATGTTATAGAAGAAAGAGGTGTATAAAAATCAAAATTTTTGTCTAATGCTAATGTGTCTGTCTGCGTTGCGTTATGTGTGTATACTATCAGTAGTATCAGTGGTGCGTTTTTATATCATATCATCATTATGATTATGATCACTGATTGCATGTTTGAAATTTGAAAACAAGAAGAACAACCAAAAACCTACCTACGTAAGCGCAAACTGAACTATTAAATGTCAAAAGAAGTAGCGTTCATGGCTGCTTCTTTTTACAATAAACGTAGAAATAAAAAGGGGTGCACTCTGGACGGAAATTCAGCACTAGTCTGTCTCTGTATCGCTATGTTGTATGTATCTTGTGTGTAGAATTTAGAGAGAAATCACGAACGTACGAAATTAACACGATAAAAGCACTTATATACTTATTCTTGAATAATTTGACTTTCAACTTTTTTTTTGCGTTATGAAAAGCGGTTTCACTGTTGCTTTTTTGTCTTTATACAGGATGTGGCACATGCGGTGGTTGAGTTCTTTGAGTTCTTATGACACGACGATGACGACGACGACTCTGTTTCCCATCATGTAGCAGCTGCGAACATCAATTCAATTTGCATAGAGATAAAATTAATCTTTTAGCTTGCAATGCAGTGTGGAATTGAATGTAGATTGCAATGAATTAGAATAGGCTCAAAAATAGGAGGATGTACTGTCTAAACTGTCTAGTCCAGAGTCCAGACCTGCGCAATCCAATAATTTTGCAGGCAAACGGCTACACGTTAGCAGCGTTTAAAATAAGTGATGGGAACCTTCTTGTTTCTTTGGAAACGAGTATTTCAAGAAAACGCGAGTCCAGTATTTTTAGTAGTCAAGTTTATTTCGAATTTAAACGGCTTTCGGAAGTGATGATGATAATAAAATTGGCTTTTGTTAGTTTAAAATTGACAATTTTCAGCACGTGAAATACATGTTCCTTGCGCTTGCGTCAGTATAAAATTTGAATATGTTTCTGAAATTCCATTTATGAATAAATTCCTTTCCCCCTAAAATGGCGCCTGTTAGACAGCTAGTCAGGGAGTTACAGAATGCTTCTTAAATTCAGTCGCAGTCGGCGTTGCCCATCGCTGTTTCTAATCGAGACTAATCTTTTTGTTTACTGTCCAGTGCAGTATACAGCTTTTGTACGTGTCAAACAATTTCCATAAACTGAAATAAATTACCTATTGAAGAACAGTGATGTATGACATGTAAAAAAACGATTTTTATGATATGACACGATACACTGAAAATAGTCCTGTTAAAATTGCTACTTTAAGAATATTATATGTACCCATGAACTCCCTTTCGTGAAGTTCATTTGAATTGAATCAATCAACAAAATAGCTTTATCAGTTTCTTTTATAATATTTTTCTCTCTTATTATGTTTTTTTGAGCATATGTTAATGTTATTATGCTTCATTCTATTATTACCGTCTCGCGTCTAGAATAACATACAGTTCTTGTGATTCTGGAACATACAAGATACAGGATAAAAAATCGTTGCTCATTCAAGTAAGCTCCTTTTTTATCTTTCTTTTCTTTAACCTCCTTTACTCCTTTTTATTTACCCACACAATAACACGAGAAAAGCATTGTTGTCAGTTTTCATGACACAGGTACATGCTATCAACTTCGTAAAAAGCCGATGGACGGGAGGAAGACATACACATGCAATCATCGACTGCTTCTCCCATGAAATATATGTTGTCTCGTTGTCTGTCTGGCTGTAGTTTCAATTTATATAGGTTATGAAATTGTGTTAAGGTGTGAGCTTTGTTACATGCTCATGGATGAATATTTTTTTTAGAAAACTCGTTCTGGTTATATTACGAAACACTTCAGCTCCTATTCAGCTATATATTTCATATTTTTTAAAGCTGGAGTTGAGTTTACTTGTATGCTTGCTTTGATGGTATTTGGATGCTAAATTTAAATATATATATATATTTGCAACAATATGTATCAGTGTGGCTGACGTTTGACGAATTTCTTGTAAAAAAACATCAATTTTATTACTTATTTCATTATTTTGCAAAAAAAAAATGGAAATTTTGATTTGATACAATTACTTGAAAAAATTCTTACCTTTAAAAAATACGTATAGTTTATATTATGTTATAGTTCACAAGGGATATATGATAAAAAATATAAAAGTGACTGAATAGCGTCACAAACCGGGTTCTCCATGTTCATGTTTTGATGATAGTTCTCCTTCAG
>JAQFZH010004903.1:0-11292 GCA_034695485.1 Entomobrya nivalis
GAAGTGGTCTGTTTGTAGAAATGGACCGTTTTAATTTGCTGACAAAACCTGAGACGCCATTTTCATCTTCATCATCATCTCCTCCATATGAATAAAACTCCATTAGTGAACAATCTTTGGCGGCTGATTTCCACACATGGCGAAATATATAGTCCGGAAACGCTTTCATATTCTCATCCAGCTCATTTTTCAATGTATGAATTAGAATAGAGAAACTGGGGTAGCTGGGCTGTAAAGTAAGAGACAAATCTAGAAATAAAGTGGTTATTAAGGGAATGCGACTGGAAGCTAGTACGGACACCACTTCAGTAGCACTAAATAATACAGCAGGATCCAGTTGACACCATTGCTGCAGTATTTCAAATAAAGTCTGCAAAAATGGACCAAAGTAGGCACTGTTGTTACCCGAGCCATCAAGGTTTACAATACTTTTTCTTTTGTCTTTTACGAAAGGCTTGTTAAACTCAAGAGATAGGTCCGATATGCTAAGTGGCCCATCACTTCCTTTACTTCCATCGTCTGACATAAATGAAGATGATCCTAACTGATGATCTTCGTCAAATTCATTAACACAACCGTTCTCCTCGTCTTCATGTACAAGCAAGGTGGGGGTAGAAACGGTAAATTGTTCGAGCTGATTTGCAGATGAAAACAAATCGTCTTCAAAAAATTCTTCAGGTTCCTCACAAACGAATCCTTTACGCAAGGCGTGAAGAAAGTCTGTACCGTCATATCTAAATATCCACATAGGATAAGTTACATTTTTTCCAGAATGTCTGTTTTTGTTCATGCTCTCGTCAAAAAAGTCTTCGTTAGATATACCCAATCCCACTTTTTGAAGATCTGACTTAGAAGAAGGAAGGGACGATGCAACTGCAGCGTCTATTACGCGTAATCTCATGATTTCATCCTGGTAGTATAACAAAAAGTGCTCAGCTAAAAGAGAAGGGTTTGTGGATTTCTGAACGTGGTTAGGGATTAGTTGCATTAATTTATGTGTGGACTCTTGGAATTCGATTTCTGGAAGTATTTTCTGACGTTGCGACGTGAGGAGATGTTTCATGGGTAGAAGATATTGGAGAACCAAATCATACCAGAAATCCTCACAATAGAATTCCAACAGTGTTTTTATCAAACTGAGAGTGGAGGCTGCCACCTAAAGTTAATAGAGTTTCAAAGTAAAACACATCAGCATTAAATTAGTCATTAAAAATGTTCGTCATGGGTTAGTATTCAAATTTTTACCGAAGAATTGTCCGAGGTTATTCGTGCAATTAAAATCGGTGTCAATTTTTTTGTGACAACATCAGACATAAGTTTGCGAATTAGGGAAGGGCATGTTAAATTTTCGCAAATAATTTGAATGTAATATGTGGTGTCCGAAATTTTATCATTATTCTGAAAGTTGAAATAAATCATGCATTGTACATAATGCTCGTACTATGAATTTAAAAAATAATTTTAAAATAGTTTAAAATCCTATTACTTCCAAAAGATTAAGAATCACTTGATGTTTTAGAAAATTTTCTGAAAATTCTTCAGCCAATTGAGCGACAATTTCATAAGACGAATTATTGCTAAAAGTGTCCACAAGTCTAACATGAACAGTAAATGTTTCCAGAACTTCAGCTTCGGGAAGAAAGGGAATTAGCAAATCTGAGTAGGCATTTGCCAACCAGCTCATTAAAACTTTCTGTAGGGTAAAAATATAATCACAACGTTACTGCACATTTAAATGCGAATCACTTTTGTGTTTGTCTTACCACTCGTTCCGTTTTGGGAATGGTGTAAATTTTTGAGTACAGGTCCGCCAGTAGTGCATCCTGTTTAATATCACTGTATTTGACACTGCTATTTTCGAAATTCATGTTTCAGCTATTTGCAAAAATAGTAGTGCTTAGAGCAACATATTATTACGTATTTTTTATAAATCACAGAGGGCCATATGAAAAACAATGGACGCCTCAAAATCAGGCGTAAAACGATAGCGTTTATCTTTAGTCATTTCGTTATCAGCCTGCAATCCGCTATAGGCATTTTATCGCAATAAGTCAAAGATAACATAAATTACGGAATACTCGATGAAATCATAAAAACAAAATTCATTTAGATAAGGTGTAAGGTATGAAAGGTGCAAACAGAAATAAAAGCCCTGGCAAAATCATAAATATGCGAATGTTTGGACAAACTGGTCTTGTTTAATCTGTAATGTAATATACCTATCTACAAGTTTACCTGGAACTGATGGAATAAAAAACGCCATCATTATATCATTATTAGGATTTTAATTTTTAGAGGATTATTATTGTCGATCATCATCATCAAAATTCATTCAGTGATAAAAATCCAGAGAATTTGACCCGAAATTGCATCATGGATTCGATTGTGCTTTTGTTTACTCTAAATAGTTAAGCAACTTGCATGTAATGAAATGTACTAAAAACTTGCCGTAAAAACGCTTTATTTACATTTTTAGTGTAATTTAGTTGTAGCGAACGTAAAGGTAAAATCGATGAGTCATTAGTTTCCATCTCTCATGACTTTTCATCGTGGTTATGCCATATATTTATACCTCGCTAGCTATAAGCCATATGTATATTGTATATTTAGGCGTCAACTGTAGCTCAAGAGGTGTTACCATAATCACTTTTTCAACAAAGTATCATGTAGGTTACATGTTAAGTGTATCAGAGTCAGCAATTTGGTGTGGTAAACTGGCATTTCCTTGAAAACACTTAAAATTTCCGGCAAGCACAACTTTAGGAGGACTGCTGTTCCGCATAAAACGACGCTGATGCAATGAAGTCTAGCAGAAGTATTAAGTCTGCCCCCTGTCCAGATCCACTGGGAGGAGGAGACGCTACTCTAAATCTTCAACCTAAAGCTCAATGTAAGCTTGGGAAAATTTGCCAAGAATCCGAAGAGTCGACTGAAGTACAATCTCCGCATGTCCAAGAAAGTCATAAACTCATCGCTTCCGAACCCGATCATTCAAGATGGACGGAGAATCGTGATAACTCTCCTGTCGGTTGTACTATTAATAATTCAATTGATGAGACTGACCAACCTGCAATAAAGAAGAGTGAAGTAATTACCCGTCCAAGTAATCAAATCTTATCTCAACCCGAGGATGGAAAAATATGGAAGTATAAATTCGATGAAAACTACTTAAAATTCATTCAAGGCTTCACAGACTACTGCGAAGATAGATCCAATCTAATATTCGACGAAAGTATATTTTTTGACGATGACTTTTTCCCAAGAAATATGCACTTGGTAGACTTCGTTCCAATTAATGTGGTTGCTCCATGTGTTGAAAACTTGGAACTACAAGTTCCCTCTTATAATGACTTCTGCAAACTTGCTGCATGCGGCAGTACATTATACGATTATTTTGAAGATTACGAGGTTACTCCCAACCGTGAAATCATTTTACGGAATCAAGTCAGCTTTATTTTTAATTCGCTGCAATGTCCGCGCCTAACAAATTTAACGATAGACAGTACACAAATCGACGACATAAATATTGACCAGTGCCCTGCAGATCGATTGTCCACGTGGAATGAAAATATTTCATATTTTATTTCAAGACATTTCAAAACTCTGAAGTACCTTCAAGTTAACGCAATCCGCTACAAGGGTCTGTCGATCAACAACTCATTTCCCGTTGCTTCAAAAAGGTCATTTCCGAAGTTAAATGAGCTCATGATTTCTTTCTGGGATGATCAAAGCCTACCTTCGCCAAACTTGGAGGAGTCTTTTGACAGAAATGTATGGATGCCAGATTGGATCCCTGACTTGGCTGACCAGTATTGGATATCTTTAATGAAATCGCAGATTTACGGAATGTTAACAAAGTTATGCTGGATATCTGCTGCCAGTCTTTCGTGGGACGATGTGTTTCAACCAATACTGGACTGTAATAAAAATACCTTGATATGTGTTTACATTATGGAGACTGGGGGATTAATGGAAGGAAGGAATACAAAGAGGCGATCGGGGTCTAATGGTAGTGGAGTCTCTTTCAGCTCCTCGACCATGGCCCTTAGCTGTGCTGCTTTTTCAAAACTTGACAAGTTAAAATGTTTATCTCTCCGGAAGCCAAATAGTTACCTGACACATTTGGAGAAATTACCTAAAAGCATTGAAGAATTGTCCATAGATAAAATTAGTATAAGATCTGAAGAAATTGTGACATTGAAACTTTTACCAGCTTTAAAAGTTCTCCGCTTGTCGTACAGTTCAGAACCAGACGATATTGGTAGTCCAAATCAACAAGACATGAAGGAAAATTATGGAGTTAATAAACAAGTGTTAAAGACGTTGCTTCAGCTAAGAACATTGCAGGAATTATGCATTTGGGGACATTGTTTGGAACTCAACATTTCTGAATTAGAAAGCATGAAAAGTTTCAATGTGATGTCAGTTTTGGACAGGATTAACAAGTACTTGTACGTCTAATCAAGTTGATTTTTTAGTCTAGAAATGAAATACGCTTAGATATAATGTTTTTCGTTTTTAGGACCAACATTTGTACTACTTCTCAGAAGATATCTCCGACTCAATTTTGTGAATGGAATTCCCAGCAGATGAATCAAGACAATCTGCTATATGAAAGTCTGGGAAAACTTGGATTTATTGATGAAGATGGTTTTGTTATTCATGAATAATTTAGTTTGTGGCGCAAATGCAAAATACACCATTTTTTAGTTTTCTAATATCATAAAATAAACGTTTTTAAATTTTATAACAATTAAAGTTGCAAGTTCGAGTGTGTTTATAACTTTTTGGCATTTTTATGGAAATTGTTCGTGAAAAATTACGAACTTGGCCACATTACATTCATTCATAATATATCTTTTTAGACGTTCGATAAAGCCGACAAAATTCAATCGACTGGTAATTTTCCTGAAGTTCATCAGATAAAACGTAGCAGGCAGATTTATTTAGCGAAATTTAGTATCATACATCTTGGGAAATTGGATTTGCGTACATTTACAACCATGTTTGGTTTAATGTCACGAAAAATTTAAATATGCTTGCTGACTTTTCCGAAATCTTAAAATGTTGCGGTTGACCTTGCGCTATCAGTCAGGCAGTGGAGTATTTTGGTTACGGGGAGTTTTCGTACTTTAAAAAAAGAATCCAGCATATTATGCAAATGACTTTGGGAATCGGCATTAAGAGATAGGAATGCTAGACACCGAATGAGGAAGACATACAGCAGATGCAAATGATGTATTAGATTTTAGCTCTATCCACAGTCGCGTCATGGCGTAATTTCTTCCTTTTTTGTATGTTCAGAATTCACAGCTCTAAAGTTGGGCCCTGACCTGACTTATACGCCAAGACTATCAGTTTTAATATTTTGGCTGGTCTCTTGTTTATCGGGCAAGATAAAACAAGGCATTCTGGTGCGGTGAAGGATGGATGTAATTTGAAGAATTGAAGAAGTCGTATTTCGCTTCCAGACTGACGTCATTAATTACACCAAACCCATTTGATTTTATCAATATTAAACCTTTTGTGTAACATTATTAGGTGTTTTTTGTCCTAGAATTTGTAGTAATAATTACTCACTGTGTGCTTATTCGTAATATAAGTATAACGCTACATTTGAAGATTCAAAATGAATTCATTGAATCCAGCGGGGTCAGGACCACCTGGTTTTTTCCATGGTCAGTATGGCGGACCACGGGTACAGTCGTCATCAGAAAACGTTCACAGGTACAACTTTCTTAAGAGCAAAAACGAAAACTTGGACCCAAATGATGGTAAGCAGTCAGTGCCGTTTCCGGAGCCATTGAATGATGAACTCTTGGAAGGAACCGCAAATCTTTTCGACGACGTTGGAAGTTAGTTTCAAATCAGACATTCGATTATTATAATGTAATTTAGATTAAAATTTAGTTCTATTAGTTTTATTGACTGTATGTATTTATTCTTAAATTACAGAACGTGTTCAGGTAATTTTACGCGATGGCAAGATAATCGTTGGAGAATTGGCTACCGTTGACCACTTTTCGAACCTAGTGTTACGTGATGCAGTGGAAAGGATTGTTGTTGGGAAGTACTTTGGGGACATTATACGTGGAATTTTTATAATCAGAGGGGAAAACATTGTTCTTGTCGGAGAAGTTGTAAGTTTTGAATGCGTCCATACTTATTATGTATGATACAAGTTTTGTATGTAAATTTAATGCGTGTGATACTTATACTGTTCGATATATTTTTTAATTAATTTAGGATGGTCAACGGGAGGGAGAAATGGAGCGTGTTCTACGACAAGTCCCTCATGACGAAATTTTACTCATGCAGAAGGCTGAGAAAGAAGTGGATCAGGCTAAGGAAATTCGTCTCGCTGAAGGGCTAAAACAACGCGGTGTTTGTTTCCCACGTCAGTTGGAGGATGAGTATTAATAATTATCTACTGCTGGGGGTCGGTAGTTGTAAGATAAGTAAATGTAAAGTGGTGTGATGTACAATGTACAATTTACTGTGTTTCGTTCGATTAATTTGTACACGTCTCGTCAGGTGTAACTAGTGTAACTCAATCTTCGCGCAATCGCTAGTTAGGAATCTTTCATGTTTAATTTTAGCTTTAATGAAATGACTTTGTGAGAAAATGCAAATGGACTATGCTATTTTCTGTTAAGTTTCAGTTTTTTGTTATAAAATTATGATGAAATAAATTTAATACATTAAATAAGCTTAAAATTACAGTATATTTAAATTTTCCTGATGTTTCTCATTCTCATGCATCCCTCCAACTCCCTTTACTTATGTACATTTTGTAAATCCTAAAGTTTCTAACGTGACTTTTAACAAAGCCCGTCAATTATCGTCCCATTATGCACTATCTGATAGTCATGTAGGCTGTGTAAGCGTGAAGCTTTTGTTGGAATTCATTTTTTTGTAAGCCTTGTAGCTCCAACAAGTATTTTGTACACATTTGGATGAAGTGGATTTTGTAAGTTTTGTAAATATTTGGACGATTTCCCTATATCCGCTGTTTTCTGCCTTCTAGCATATTTTTTTATAACACTCGAGAATTTTGTAATAAGCTTAAGCAATGGCAGATGACGGTGAGTCATCAAACTCCTACGACTCTTCGTACCCATCACCTCCACAAGAATATTTTCCAGTGCCTGCAAACTCGAAAGCCCCTGAAATTCTTGCATCTTTTAAAGCTGACCTTCCACCTGTGTACAAGGCAGATATTGAAAATGATTTTTATACCAGGTAAAACAATTGCATAGCATGCGTAAGGAAATATGTAATGATTGAAGCAATAAGTACAAGTACATAGGTACATATATACATTACATATGGAATAAGTAGGACATTAAATCCCATTTTTCATTTAAAAACAGGAATGTGGTGAAAATAGGCAAGTTCGCCCAACTTAAAGATTTGACGATACGACCGAGCAGATCTCTTCCTGTAAACCCATTAAGTACTTGGCGAGATTTAACACCTGACATAAAGCTCCCTGACATTCGTAACCGAACACTTGGTGACATTTACTACACAAGAGGAAAGCTAGGTCAAAAGGTGAAAGCAATAAAACAAATCAAAGCATTAATGTGTATTGTACAAATTGTACAGTTAACATGAAACTGGAAAGTTCATTGTATTCCCATCAGCTACACCGAAGGAAACCCGATTTTGATATAAGTGATCCAGTGAACAAGCGCAAGGTACTGGACATTCAAAAATATAGTGCGTTGCATGATCCCCACTGTAAGCGTTTCTTTCGCCGACCTACTGTGTTGAAACATTTGAAGAAGCAGAAGCTGATTAATGACAAAAAGGAAGTGCTTTGCGATGTAAACGAGTTCAACCAGTATCGTTCATATTTAGGGGAGCTTTTCAATGATCAAGTGAAAAGGCGTATTGAAGATAATGTAGGTGAAAGTTAAACCATTTTATCATAAAATACAATGAAAATACATAGTTTAGAAAATTTACACATTTTCATGACGCAATAGAATGCAATGGAAGAAATGGAGAGAGACTTGAAGAAAGCAATTTGTGCAAGGCAATACGGGAAGCAGAGAGAAGCTCATAAAGCATATCAACTGAAACACAGGAAAATTAACTTGGAGTATCAGGAGGCGATCAAAAACAAGTATGTGTAGTAAAATGAATGATATTTTTCAAAGTATTTTTGTGTGTGTAAAATTGTTTGAGATGCATTTTCAATTTCATTCGTACTTTGAAAACTAGACATCGTGCAAATATGCTAATATGGAACAGAAAACTACAGCATATCGATACTTATCGTGCTCAGGTAAAGTTGGCAAATACGGGAACGTATACAATGAAACATTGGAATGCTTATTTGACACGACAAAAAGCAGCGACTGCTGAAGAACGTAGAAAGCAGCACACTTTAATCAGAATAGCGTACGCGGAGACCAAGAATGATTACGTTACGAAATATGACAAGTTTGTACGATTGGCGTTGTTCGAACGTTATGTAAGCTTTCACTACACAGAGATCATTTAGTTTAAATAACTTAATTAACTCAATGCGATTCAAATAGTCATATATTCATAAAAATCAATTAAAACATTGGCATGTTATTATTTTAGAAAGCTGACCAAGCTGCTGCAATGATAGCACGTGATGATCAGATTGATGATATGGAACAGTTAGTGGAAGAGACTCTGAAAAGGGCTCGTAAATCTTGGTTGACGAAATATGACGGTTTTATTGAACATTGCAGAGAAAATCCATGTAGGTTGGAGTTTTAGGGTTACAACTGTGTATGTTTGTCATAATCATTAATTTTACCCTTTGCTTGCTAAACTTGCAGTAAGTCATTATCAATACCTTATGAAAGCCCAACTCCGAAAGAAATACTTAATGCGGAAATACTTTTATAAATGGATAAACTATATACTCTTGATAAGGGAACGGCGTCCTGATGAAAATCATCAAAGTACATTTAGCGTTGATAAGAAATTAAGGCCATATGTTGAATCTTTGAAAGAAATGCCACAACTAACTGAAAAAGGTAAATAAGTATTTGAAAATAAATGGTTTATGTAAGAATTCTTATCATAATTTGTACCTTGCATGTTTAGATCGTCATAAGGGTTGTGGCGATTTCGCATGTTTAACAAAACCGAAAAAACTGAAGCGAGTAGCAAAGTTCATTAAGATTCCAGGCGAAAGAACAGGCGATCTAATGAGTCCTTTTCGAAGCGCCACTGACGCCCCAACTGCAGCAACAATTGAAAATGTAGTTGAGGGAAGCCGTGCCTCCATTGTTGACTTAACAGACAAACGAGAAAAGAAAAGGAAGAAAACCAAATCAAAAATTGATAATGGGGAGGAGGACAGTGATGGAAATGATGCGGATGTGGAAGAACCCGATGACTTTATTGACAAATTGGTGTCACGTTACAAGCTAGACCAAGAAAAGCTGAAGAAGAAACTTGAAAGTTTTCCACCAAGGGGCATACCTCCCATAGGGAATCACGATCATGTTCCAAAACGATTTCATTCTGTCCATGTCACTGCAAGTTTTGATAGTAATCAGGAAGACCAGCAAGAAACTATTGCTTTCTTGACGGATGTTAATCGTTTAACAACGTCGCGTGACACTCAGAAAGGATGGAGAGCAATGCATATATAATCATTTTTATTTTTGTAATATTATTTTGTTTTTTCTTTGTAATTCTTTTTATTTAGTTTTCATTGAGATTCAAGATGACTTGTAATAAACGTTTCAAAATAGTTTCATTGTAATTAATTATATTTGATCCAATTTATTTTGCAGATGTGGTACTACTACTACTTGATGATGTTTCAGTTGTAGAACTCGCCCCGTTTTCGGTAGTGGTAGTGGTTGCAGATGAGGGTGTTGTACTTGAAGATGCATTATCAAATTCACTTTTCTCTTCAGAAGCGAATACATTTTTCTTAAAAAAGTATCCTGGATCCGAATTAGTTGCGTTATTGACAAGAACAATGTTTCCACGTTTGTAGTATGTAGTGCATACGGCAGTTTTGTCACCAGACTTTGCAACGCCGGTTCCCAATTGATTGGTACCATTCCAAATCATTTGCGAAAATGCTGTTGGCTTGGGGTGATTATAATCAAAATATTTTTCACTGCGGCTCCAGCTATTGAATGCCAACTCAACGGCTTCCTCTTCTGAGAGAGGTTTTCCACCAGAGACGCGGTAGATGTTTTCGGCGTAATTACGCTTTCCTGGGGTAACACGTAATTTCTGTGCATTGACTGCTTTTTGGGCACATTCTACAGCCATTTGGTTTAGCTATGAATCAAAACAGAAGGTAGTTAAGATGGAGGGCAATAATTTTCAATGGAAACTGACTGCATTGATATATAGTTTGTAACATACCGTGTCATTGAGATTGAGTTGTTGGGATTTATGTTCTTTCCTCAACTTGTTATGCAGTTCCAATGATTTCATTTGATAAGCTTAAACGAGAGTTATATACATCAATCAACATACGCATAATACATGAAAATAGACGAAATCTCTGTCAAATATTACCTACAGACTTGTCATAGTTAGAGTTAAAAATGTTTAAAGAAATGTAAAATATAGAATACCATTAAAATTTCCAGTATCCTGTGATGCTGGAGTTGAAGAGGAGGATGCATCACTGCTTGGCTCACTTGTGGTGGAACTGCTCGAAGATGTATCAGAAGGCTCCATAGTGGTGGTAACCAGTTTGAGTTCGCCCCCTGATGTTGGGGATACTTCCGTTGAGTTTTCAGCTTCAAGATTGAGTTCTTTTGGTTCTCTACTCGTACTCGTACCATCATTAGGACTTTGTACAGTAACTGTATCTGGCTCTGGTTTCTGACCTGGGCCTTCTGTTGCTACCACAGGAGTGCTGCCGGAACCGGTTGTACTTGTATCATCAGTTGAAGCTAGAGTTGTACTACTTGGGTTTGAAGAATTATCCGGAGCTGAGCTGGATATCGAGCTTGGAGTGGACGATCCCGAAGATGTATCAGAGCTTGGTGTAGACGAAGCGTCAGAGCTGGGGGTGGAAGATGCATCCGAACCTGGGGTGATAGATGCATCCGAACCTGGGGTGGAAGATGCATCCGAGCTTGGTGTGGAAGATGCATCAGAACTTGGCGTGGAAGATGCATCAGAACTTGGCGTGGAAGATGCATCAGAACTTGGCGTGGAAGAGGCATCAGAACTTGGCGTGGAAGATGCATCAGAACTTGGCGTGGAAGATGCATCAGAACTTGGCGTGGAAGATGCATCTGAGGTCGACGAGGAAGACGTGTC
>JAQFZH010004904.1:0-11291 GCA_034695485.1 Entomobrya nivalis
TATACCTCTCCCCTTCTACAAACTTTAATTCCCTGCGCGCATGTAAACGCATATATTATGTACATATTTTTTTTTAAACACTCATAATATTTTTTTTACCGTTTCTTTTTGGGCTGCATTTGTATCTGGATACTCAAACACATGACACATCATGTAAATGCCAATTCTTGTTTTTTAAAGTGTATTAACTTGATATTTGTGCAATTTTGCACGTCTTATCTCATTGATTTTTTTTTGCACAACTTCGTCGTTTGACAACCTACCTAGTTAAAAATCGTAAGAAAATCATACCTAAGAATCTGCAATCTATATTTTCATATTTATCGTCATGACAGAAATCATATTGTAAATACGCTATCGCTAAACAAATCCTCAAAACAAACTTGTAACACTAATACATTATCTCAAGTGTTAATCTCATTGTAACTAACATTTTCAATGATTTTTTTTGAATAGCTTGTACATTTTCATTTTCCAATTCATTATTTTCATTATGGTTATTCTTTTGCTTATCACTTATCATAATCAATTACCTCTACGACCATAGGTTCATCATCTTGCAAAATGATGCAGCCGCTATCAATCAATGTTTCTTTTTTTTCTGTATACAATGAAACTTCAACCGTATCATCTTAGTAATCATTTTCGAATGTCAATCGAATATTAGGTAACTTAATTGTTTGCATGGCATTAAAAATAATTAAACATTTTTTTTTCAACGTCAATTTTGTTTTAATTTTAAATAATAATTCGTCTAGAACAAATCTAATTATTTTTTTTCAACTTTTTTTTAATGATCAACTTTTGTAACTGTAAACCTAGTTATTGTGTATCTTCATAACTTTCAATTTAAAATCAAATTACTGACTCCTTTCATACTTTTCTTTGGCTTTCGTTTTTCCTTTCAACTGGCTGTTTTTTTTTGCTTTGCTAAACAAATTATTTCTTTTTCTTTTCAAATTCGTTTTCTATTTCACAGAAATTCTTTTTCTATTTCACAAAAATTCTTTCTCTATTTCACAAAAATACTGATTTATATTTTCGAAGTTGTACTTTTGTAAAAACACATTCTATTTGTTTTTTTTGTAAGTTTCAAATCATGTTTAAATTCTTTACTAACTAACATTTTCATGCTAAATGTTTCAAAACCCCTAACTTATTTCCGAAATACTCTTGCCACAAAATTTTGAGAAACAATGTGTTAACTATTTCAACGATTAATTTGTGTTTTCAACTTGCAACACCGCACTTTCAAAATGATTAAATTTACTTATCTGAAATACATGGTTAAATCATGCTTTTTGCCATCGGATTATATTTGAACATCTACGTTAAGCTAATGCATTTATTTAAAAATAGTGGGATATTTGCTTAATAACCTTTAACTCTTTAAAACACACTTCAAGGAAAATAACTACAAATTAAATGTAACAAAATCGTAGTTTCACTAACGGAAACTCAAGTTTCATTTCTGAAAATCAAAATTTTAATTTTTAAATAAATAATTAATAACCACAATATATCACGATAGCTGAAAACAATTATTACTGAGTATATTTCGTCAGCAAAATTAATAATGCATAGAAATAGATTTCTATATAATTTTAACTATTTCAAAACGTAATTAAGCAAAATAATTTAATGCAATAAATATATGTTTTCCAACAATTCTAATCTGTCTTCAACTTTTGTAAAAGTTTCAAAAACTTGATGTTTTGATAAACATGATATTTCTGTTTAAACTGTTTTCTCTACAGTTAATTCAGACTATATTTTATTTTGAAACCATGACAAGATTTCGTTAAACTATTCAAATACCTTAAATCAAAATTCCAAACTTCCATATTCGATCTCAGAAATTCTTTATTCAATTCAAAACTTCTCAAAATCGAAGATAACAATCTCATCTATCTTTAAACCATCTCTAACTTCAACTCTCTTGAAAATGTGAATACGAATCATATTTTATTTGATTTTGTCGTAATTTGATTTTTTTTTATATTTGTTTTGTCTTCTGATTTAAATAAATTTTAAAATGAAAGTTCACTACTTCTCAGGCGTGCACTCCTTTAAAGTTAAACTTAGTCAAAAATTCAAATTAAATTTTGGATCCTCTATCTCAAATTTTGGCCACTCGAAGAATTATAGTCGACTTTGGAATTATCTTTTAAAATTCTCTATTCAACTTTATATTACTTTCTATATCTTTCAGATTTCATTTCATTAAAATTCAATTGCTCAATAGCATATTTGCAACTGTAAATCTTATTTATTTATTCTCTATTCTAGAAAAAAATCTTATTTACTTTCATATTACTTTTTGATTTCCATTTTCATACTGATTAATTCTTCAAAACACTTCTTCCATGTTTTACTCTACTTCGCTTTTATTCGAAATTATTTAAACTCAAAATTTACTCAATTTGAAATTTTCTTTTCATCTTAAATTCAGAATGTGAGAAATTCGATTGATTTCTCAGTAAATAGACCTTATTTTCAATACTTTTACCGTAGAATACTTAACCCAGTACTTTTGAAAAAGTTTACCATTCTCTAAGTTACATTTGACATGACAACCAAAATGAAACGAAAACGCCACGTGTTGCATATTCGTATCAACTCAACGAGTGTTATTATTTCTTGTCTTTCGACAGTTACTACTCCTCTCGGCGAAGGTCGAACAATTCTCAAATTATTTTCTTTTCTTTCTAATCATTATATTGAACTATCTAGGTGATCAATCTTTCTAGCTCTTCGGTTAATGAAAACAATCCTTGAAACACACTCAGAAAAATTCCTTTTACAAAATTTATTCAAACCATCTTTCTGTGAAAATGGACTGTAAAATAACATCAAGACCTGGTAGCCTTTAATCCGGAAGAAAATAACAACTGTGTTTACAGTAAACTCTTGTCCTTGAAAGAACTTTTTGGGAACTCTTAATTGCAGAAATTTTACCATAATTTTCATTTCGACTTAACCATTTGGTTGCTGAGGGCCGTTCCGTGAACATAAACATAAAAAATAACTTTTTCTCAACTCATACTTTACTTTATCTAATCATAAACAAAAATTAAATTTCATTTTCTTTAACCTGTGACTAATTTTTTTTTAGCCAGATTGCCAGACAAAATTTGTAAACTCTATGGGCAATTTAAAATACCGTATTATTACCGTTAATCAATTCTTTGTTATGTTTGAAAACCTTCAGACCCGATAAATTGTAGAATAAGTGGATAATCTTTGGCTTAAATGTCTTCTAAGAAAACATATAGTACGAAGTAACAATAGACTTGTACTCTTACTGAAATAATTTCACAAGAATTACTTAAACAATTCGCTTTATTTTAAAGCCTTAAATTCTGATACTGCCTTTCAAATCATACATCCTTAGACTTTTCATTTGGGTAATTCTATTTCTTTTCTTATGTAACCAAACCTATTTGACTATTGTTCTTCTAGAACCATTTTATGTTCAGTACCTGTACCTGAATGTTTTTAATTATTTTGTGACTAGATAAATTAGAGTATCACTTGTTTTTAATGTATTTGGTACACATGATAATTTTAGTGATCCTTGTAAAAATCAAGATTCACATTTCCACTTATACAAAGGTTTGCTAATTGTTATTGCTTCTAATTTCTTGTAAGAAACTTGAACGTTTTCTGAGACTAGGTTATCATCAGATCTATCTCTCAAAATTTCAATTAGATAACTATCATATTCGTGATATTCACAACCACAGCTATTACGACCGTAATCACACTTAGCATTTATCGACTTCATGCTCATAGCCAATTTCAAAATTTTCCGAACATTCTTTCTGAACGATTTTGTACGAGGTACATCAAATTTCAATAGTTGTGTCCATTTCTCATAATACTGGACCAAACATTCACCTGAATGCTCAATAGCATTATACTCAGTCTGGATACAATATTGACTGTAACTAGCATTTCTGAACATTTCATTTAAAGCTTTCCTCCATTCATATTCTGCTAACAATTCATGATGTTTCCACCACTTGGGTATTTTCCAATTTATTTGCCTCATGACTCTCAAAAACTTCAAAAAATATAGTTGGGACAACTTATTTGGACCAAACCATTGCTTCATTTTCAGTATAAATTCTTTTGGAACATGAATACCCTGTAATTTGCTACTTTGATCCTTGGAGAACCAATCCATTATTCTACTTGAAATGTTTGGTTATGTAGTTTACCGAACTAAATTCTTCTGTTCAATGTGTAAATCGAACTTTTCCTTACCCCTTCATATAATATTGAAGATTCTTTAGTAAACTAACTCCTTAAATACGTTTAATCAAATCAGACTAACGATTCTTTAATTTTGCTTTCAATTTGAAAATTGATATTTTCCTACTTGAATATTTAAATTATCAATAGTACCCTTTTTCTATCTTAATGTTAACTTAAGTACTAGTTTCCTATATTATTTTACCAATTTTAATGTATTACTGTCAATTCGATCGATTGAACTTCTATTGCCTTTTTTTCAATTTGGAATAACCTGTGCCAATTTTGTTTACTTATATTTAATTTGTCTTTACTGTCCTCATGTATGCAATACGTAATTGTCCAAACTCAAATCGAATTCAATTTGAAAATTGAAATTTACTATTTAGCTAAATGTAGTTACATCGTATTACCACTTTGCATTTGTTAAAGCTCTCATAAATAATTACTGTTTTTCGAATTGTGTATTCCAGTTTATAGTATTTAGTGTGCTTTTAAGCTTGTTAGCCTGTTTCATGTGTTCACGGTTAAGTTAACTTGAGAGTTACTTATAAAACTTTTCTTATTTTTTTAGTATGCTTTTCTATCACCTTTATTATGCCTGTTCTTAAATGTGTCCCTTAAATACTTATTTCAAGTTTTCCAAAAAATTACTTCCTGTTTGTAAAGTGATTATTAGTGATAATTAAGTCTCGATGGACTATTTCTGCTGTTGGATAACTTTGGTAAGTAATCTATTATAATGTAGTTTTTCTTATAATAACTGCCTCTTAGAAACTTGAAAAATTCAAAATTTGTGTTCATTTCCTCTTTTCAGGTTTATTCTACTGAGTTTCCCTGTTTTGTGCTATTCTGTGATGTAATGTTCTAGCAACTCGGTATTATGTTACGGGCCATTTAACTAGTATTCTCAAAAAAATCTATCTTATATAATTTCAATGTTAAGTGTAAAGTTCAATGCAAGTGCTGTTAATTCTCAGTTAATTTTCGAATCATATTGATGTTGACTATGTAGTTCTAGATGACAAAAAATAAGCGGGCTCAACTAGTCTACCCTACACGCACTTCTCTCATTTATGCTATAGATATTGAAAAAATATTCAAGTCAAAAATTGTATTTTGTTTTTATGTAATTTTTTTCTATTTGTTTTTGATTTTGATAAATTTTCTTTTATAATTTAATTTAATGTATGCAAGTTTATGAAGTTGAGACTACGATGCAGGCAAGAAAAAATGGCACTGGTCAGGCTTACTTTCTTTTCATAGAAACTTATATCGATTCTACTGTTTTCCGAGACTTGATAATGACATTGACATTTTATTTAAGTAATTTGGTTTTGCTAGTACCATAATTGTTTTGTGTAATATACCAGTTGTCGGTTGCGGTGAACCATTTCCAATCATCAGTAACCTTGTGAAGTACTCACGTATAATTGTATTTACTCAGTGTCATATTCCAGAATTATGATAAATTGAAAAATGTGCTTTATTTCAAGGTTGTATACTTTCTGTAAATTTTGTTCTATTTTCTACAGTTTGTAAGCATTTTTCTATGTTTCCTGAATGTCTAGCTAGAACTCGAACAAGTGAGACGGGCCCATCACCTAGTATGCATGGTAAGTTGACGACTCATGTATAGTTTAGATATCTCAAAAAAAAATATATTTTTTTTACAAGGTCAGGTGATTTACTATTTGTTTTTCATTTTTAAATATTCTTATGAATGCAATTTTGTATTTTGTTTTTAATTTTTATTTAGATATGAAGGGTGTCCAAGAAAACATTCGTGCAGGTAAACGAGATAAACTTTGCAAAAAAATTCTTACTTGTGAATGAGTAACACGGTTCTGGATTCTTGAGGAGAATGAGGAGACTTATTACAGGTAGGATGATAAAATAATCAATCTCTTTTTTTTCTTAACTGGCAACAGCAGCAGATGAGGAGGATAACTTGACTTTTCAGCTGTGTTGGTTTTTCAATTACAGGTGAGCCTTGGAGGACCTCTTAGCAAATACGACAGGAGATAGCAGTGAAGCTTCCTTTTTTTCACCGGAATGTGAGGGTTGAGCCTTATCTCAGTTCGGAACCAGAATTTATTCTTCTAGGAGGAGCTGAACGTCGGAAATTGATCCTTTTTTTTCTTATTGGAAGAATCTTCAATCTTCTTGGAGTACAGGACTGGTTTCAGTGGTGTGGCTGTTCTCTACAGGAGTTTTATCGATACTCACAGGCTTTTGGTGTGACTCGGAGGAGAATGAGGATGACTTTCATTGATGGACCCTTGAAAAAGTCTGTCTTGTACTACAAAAAACGGGAAAAAATACACCAAAAAATTAGTGAACTATCACGTAATCACTTTCCCTGTTTATATAAAACATCAGAACAATTTAAGACTTAATTGTAACACAAATAATAATTTTCTTTTCAGTAACCTTCCCTTTGGACATTGGACTACAAAAAAGGTAAGAAAAATTGCAATTTTTCAGTAAATTTTCATATCCAATCATTAACCAGTATTAATGACGACTATGTAATATTATAAATATTTTTTTCAATGACAATTAAATTACTAACCAGTACTTTTGGAATTTACTCTTAATTTTTTTTCTTTTTTTTTCTTTAGGTTTTCGGGTGTGTAAACCTCAGCGTTTCAGGAAGAAAAATTACTGGATTCAGGTTCGCCACGTGTAACGGTATGGGTTCCTTCCTTCCTGGATAAGCGTGGGTCAAGGGTGTACCTAAAGGGGAATGTGTACTTGATCTTGTATGAGTATGCTGTATGAGTAATAAGAAGAACTCAAGAGACTTGTTGTTCGTTTGTCTATCGTCAGCACACTATCATTTAATCCCTACAACCTCTACATTTCTAAGCTTATTCTAGTAAACGAGGCTATACTTCTTTGTAGCTTCCCACAAGAAGTGAGTAGCATCAGTGGGTAATTTGCTCCTGCTACAAAAGTCCGAATTAATATTTTCCACTTTTATTCCGATGATCTCCTTGCCTCCGAAAAAGTATGAAATTTAAGAAAATATTGAAAATTGACAAAAACCTTTCTTATTGAATAGAGTATCTATTTGTTCTTTTCGGAGTTTTTTTAATTTCTTCCATTTAAAATAGCTGTCTTGAAAGAACCTACAATGTACTTTAAATAAAGCAGAGGAAGCTTCCTTTATGCATTCGCCCTACACTGTTGAGTGTAGTTAAGGCTTAGCTAAAACCAGAACATAGCAGTTCAATCAAAGAGTCAGAAAGTCTCCGATTTCCACAAGACAAGAAAAGTGTAAGATTTTGCTGTAAAGTTCATGGGAAACATTAGCCGACTAACAAATCCGCCATCACCACCACATCATCATCATCTTCTTTTTTACCAAAGCTTTCATGTAATCTTCTTTCCTTTAAACAAGACTTCCATCTTAGTCCTAACTTGGAAATAATTTCCTTTCACGTTCTTATTAAACAGTAACGCAAAAATCTCATTTGAAGCAATATTTTTCTTCGTGAATGAATTAAGGATCAACTTTTTCAAAGTTTACTACAAGTCTTGATAAGAACACGAAATCCATCTTATCTACACCACGCTACTTATCAATGATGCGTTAAGTCTGTAATCATTATCTTCTTCTTGTCCGTTGTACTGTCATTTTATCTGGAGAAAATCAAGCAACTCAGCTACATGAAATAGGAAGACCATAACATTTGACGGAGGAAACCCATTTGAAGAAAAATGATTTTAACCCGATTAAAATATTGCACTACATAAAGGTGTTTTTATGCAATCTGTAGATTGACTGCTTTCACGCCAAGTAGAGTCAAATATACCAAAAGTCAGCTCTTCATTATATCCATTAAGGAACTTAGGTCAAAGAACCTAAAAAGTATCGAAGCATTTTTTCCTTTTCACTTTATACCTGCTAACCTGACTCTGGGATGAGTAAAATAATTTATTTCAATTGTTCCTCTTGACTTGTTGTAGGACTTTCCCTTTTCAAATAGTAATGCAATGCACCGAAATATTTTGTCTCATGTAATTTCTATTTCTAAACTGACACGTTGGGATATTTCACTGAAGTTATAGCCATTACTAAACTTCAGCAACTATAAGTTATAGCACTGCATCACATGACCCTCCTCAACAAAATGTGGTACCTAAAAATGTCATATTCAGGCCAAAAAATATACCAGTAGAGATCAACAGAGTGCTATTAGTTTATACTTTGACTAAACAAAACACAAGCGAGAAAGTGAAAGTGAAAAAAGAGTAGAGAAGGAAGTATTTTGGCAACTGAGTTGGATAATTTCTTTGTGAAAATGCAAGTGTGTATCAAAACGACTTCGTGCCTTTCTCCTCGATGCATTCACTTCACATTTTCATAATGACATTAAAAATACTAAAAATGTCTTTCACTTTTTCTGCTGGAAGCTGCTGGAATAACAAGAGTATCCGAATGTTCTATTTTTCTTATCTAAATTATCTGCTTTGCAACAACTACTGCTGCTCACATCTAAGCAAGGTGGGAAAGGAAATTTGAAGCATGTCTCAAGAAAATTGCATTGTTCCTCAAGGAGTACTGGGCAGTGTACACAGTACACAGCACGGAGTCCAAGTCACAACTGCCGTTGAGTTAGAACCAAGTACCCGAATAAAAGAAGCCCGGAAACCGGTTTGCTCCCTGGAAAACACTACCAAAGAGTATTCCAAGTCGCATGTTATTGTTCTACAATACCGTCTATATTCACACTCCAGTAGTACCTAAAAGAAAGCAAATTAATACTTTAAAATATTTAAATTTTCACATTCCTAATTACACCTGGTAAATAATTATTTCAAGTCTTACAATTGCTCATGCTAATTTGTGCCGAGCATATTACATACATAATCGATTGACCTCCAGGTGACTCCAAGGTCAAATGAACTGGTCCATCCAAAGAATTAGCCAATGATAATTTCCCTTTCGCAGTCAGCTTCAGTCTTTATTCTATTAATATGTTAACATTTTTGGAAATCTCGAAGTTTGTTTTGTAAGTCTCTTTTGAGAAGTTATCTCAATTTTTACGAAAACGGTAAAATAAACTTGTATATTTTTCAAAATTATGGTTGGAAATGTGATATAGCCAAGTTTTGTTTAAATTACTCGTCCTACTGCTGATAATCCAGTCTTTTCTGCAGAGAAATAAGTTGGTATACGCCTTCTCGACATTAAAACGTAGACCAGAGGATTGATACAAGTGGTCATGTAAATGAGTATGTAGCCGAATATATTCCACGTTGAATTTGTATGGATAAACACCTCCTTGAAAATGGCAATTGGAAGAAAATGGCAAGAATCATCCAAAGCAGCTTTCTGTCCTTAATAATCGTCATTTTTCCTTTTTGGTTGATGACTGCAATTGAAGGTCGAGCAGAAGTTAGATGGAGAATAGTGGCTGGGGAAAATAGTACCAGAAAATTTAAAAGATATAAAAAAGGGTTTAAATTGGGTAAAGAATGAAAAATTGTGAAGTACCTTGGTCAGTAGGTGAAAGGGATTCTGTTTCCAGACTCTGATTCACATTTATTACCAATGGCGGAGGATTGGTAGATTTCGACGGGACGCAGATTAGCGTTTGCTTTTCTAACAATGCAGAATATCCTGGAGTAGCACATGATGATGGCGCAACACGGAAGGAGAAATGCGATGGTGAAAGGAATGCCTTTGGCGATAGCTGGTTTTCACTGGTGGAGGATTGAACAGGAGCCCATGTCTTTGTCCCGGTCAAACTTGCCCCATATTCTTAAAAGTGTGGGCACCAGAGTTCCAAAGGATCCTAGCCAGATGAGTTGGATCATTACACCCAAATACATTGTTCGTTACAGTCTAGAAAAAAAGAAAAAGCCATAAATCCTTTTGGTTGCTTTTTTCTTGACAATGACAATGGTGTACAAGTAGTTAGAGAGGGAGAAAACGGAGAATGACAGAGAAATAGTAAAATATTGTGTGAATTCGATTTTTGAATAAAAGAAGCAGCAGCAGCAGAATATACTATAGCTGTTTTTAGCAATGGACTCCAAATGTGGAAAGTAAGTGGATTCGATGAGAGTTGTTCAACCGGAAAGAAAAAGTATTATTTTGTTGAATGTGGAGAAAGTGAATGGTGCAAAAATAAAAAAATAAACGTTTACGGGAATGGGTACGTGAATAAATATGCAAATGTTTTGTACGTTGTGGTCAGTTCAAAATATCAAAGTTTAAATGTAGTTTCTCAAAAGGACAACGATTTGCAGTTTCGCAAAGTTGTTGATTAAAATAGCGTCAAAAATTTAACATGTTCTTTGAAATAAGATTAATATAATAAACTTGCGATTTATAAAAATTAGTAAACGTTAAGCTTTCGAATTATATTTAGTTTGATCTTTGATGCATTTGCAATTAGTAAATTATTGAATCATGTAGAAAGTCGACGCTCTTTGCAAAATTACACGAGTTAGGGTTGTTTTGTGAATTAACAGATTTGCGGATTCCTCCGTTCCTATACGTCAAAACTAGTAAAACAAATCAAATCAATTACTTTTGATACCTTAAAATGGCGAAGACATTAAAAGAAAATAAGATGCATTGATAGAGTTCCTTGGATCATCAACATTCTTAGAACATTTTCAAGTTTCTGCTAACGAGGTATACAAGATGTGTCATTTTGTTTTACTAATACTAATAACGTACTTTAGATAAGTTTTTGACTAATTGTCTGTTGTTCGCCTGGCCAGCCGCAACCATAGTACACTTGACTTGGTCACTTGTGAGCTCGTTAATTACATAGAACTACAGCGTTATATACACTAACTTAGCCCTTATGTACTTTTGACATCGCATTTATTCTCCCCAAATCCGAAATCTGACTCTTATTCTCCATGCTTTGAATGCTCAAAGTCAGTTTAAATCAAATCCCCTCATTCCCATTTGACTATCTTTATACTTTGTTAAGCTAGGACTATAGTTTGAAAGGGAAGTTTTGAGCATGAAAATGCAAGCATCAAGAGCAAGTGTACACACAAAA
>JAQFZH010004905.1:0-11290 GCA_034695485.1 Entomobrya nivalis
TATGGAGGATATGGGAATGGAGGTGCTTATGGAGGGTATGGGAATGGAGGGGCATATGGAGGATATGGGAATGGAGGTGCTTATGGAGGGTATGGGAATGGAGGGGCATATGGAGGATATGGGAATGGAGGCTCTTAATGTGCTTTTGAACGATACTAATTAGTTAAAATATCCAGCTCAAATATACCACTATTCGTTAAAATCTTGTTTTGTTGCAATAAAAGAAGTAAGATCTACTTTTATATAGATCAACCAATCGTTTATAAGCTAATTTAGCTGGTTGACTGGTGGGACATTTGGTAGGTACTGAAGCTAAGAAGGTGGTTTGGTTACCTCTTTTATACTTCAAGAATTTCGAATGCTAAAAGGAGATAAAAGCAAGGTCATTTAAAGCTTTTGAATTTAAATATGACGCAATACATGTATGTAATTTAAATAACATTTTAAAAATGAAATGAATAAGAACTGATCGAACATGACGAAGATAATATAGATAGGACAAGTTGGCTCCATGAAACTTTGTAGTAGAAATACACTGACATTAGCGGTTTCTCAGGAAAACAAAAATATTCCATACTTCATTAATCACAGATTTTACAGATTTACAAATTGAACAACTTTGGACCGTGATTGTTTCCCGTTAATTACTAGTAAAAAAGCTAAAACTAAGCACAGTACATAATGTAGTAAAAATGTGGTACGCCTGTGCGCATGTAGCTATCTAACACATTGTTTTACTTCAGTCTGTATTTACTAACGTAAGTATATGGTATGTGTCATTTGTGCAAATATCCTTTCCTGTTAACAATGTTAATACTTTTGAATCACTATAAAACTAATGACCAGAGGAGATAAAACCAAAAAAAAAAAAAAATAGGATGATAGAAAACTGTATTGATACTCGTCGATTCATGCTTCTTTTCTGAAGGGTCGGTGCACTCCCTGCTATATTGACAGGGCTACGTTACGACGACTAGGCAGACTACGTTTTCAGGTTGAACTCAAACGATATGATTTTGAAGGAACAAAAAATACGTAAAGTTAAATAAAGTTTTTATTATGCTTGATAATAATATTATCTTTTAACAGAACTGCAAATTTTGAGCAAGTTAAAAATAAGTATGTTGATTGCCAATGATTCCAATGCAAAAAAGAATCGGCATTCCATTTCCCTCATCACTATTCTCGATTCTCGTTTCAGTTGTGTGATGACTCCTTTAGGCTCTCCTCATCCCTACCTTTCATCATGCATTCCAAAGCAATTCGAAGGGGATCACTCCAGTTCTTTTGCTGCCCTTCCCCTTCCCCAATAAGTCGATCCTCTAGAATGCCTAAATTCTTGCGAATGCAATAAATGGACGTAGTGAACTCGGCGGAATTGTAGGCTACCCGTTCCAAACGGTCTAAACAAATTTCCAGTACTCCTGCCAGGTGTCCCATTCGCTCGCGACTCAGATTATCTCCAAATTTCCGGTAGAGACGACGAAATTCCATCATGGTTCCTTCGATTTCTTTGTAAAGGAGCATGTTGACGCAAAGTTTTCGGCTGAGTAAGTCCATCTTTTGTCTTGATGTGTCCAGCAGCTTGAGCTGTGGTGCCAAAAATATAAATTAATTAAACATACTTATTAAATTCAATCCAGACGCATATTTATTCTACAAAGCTCCAAGTTAAAAAAGACTTACCCAGGTATTACACTCAACGCTACAGTTTTTGTCACATCCAAAATGCCCCCCAGTATCATGATCAATATTATGATCATCCTCTTCGTGGCCTTTTCCTGTGTGAGCCATTGTCGTGGGATCCATTTTACCTCAATCAGCCCAAAAGTTGGAAGGAAGTCTCAAGAATCACGAACGAATCACAGACTGCTGAAGTGCTGAGTGATGACATTCCGAAATGGATTTTGAGAGGTATGAAGAACCAGCTTCCACTTCCCAACACCACCACTGCATTTTTTTGCATTTGTACATCAAATTCAACCGGTTGGAAGCTGAAATTTCAATATACATATGTACATTGTGTACATATTAATATCAAAATCTTCATGTTAACTAATAACACAGTTATACTTTTTAACTTTGAAAAATACATACATGCTACACTTATAAATGCGTCATGTCATGTTCATCTGAAATAGAAAGAAATCAAAGTACTGTACAAATCATGTATTGCGAAATTATCTATGTACGCATTCGCATATTATTTGTATATATGTATATAATTGATTGACTGTGGCATGGCCAATTGGGAAAATAAAAATCTGATATGTTCCAGTGTAGGGTTATAATTGTTTTCTAAAGTAAGCTTTGAAGAAATGTCCTCTTAACTTGAGTGCTGCGTGAGGTGGTGGTGGCGTGGAAGAAGGTGAGGGGTAAAGAGCGCTCTAATATTTTACCAACTATGAACTACAGTCACAGTCTTCATACATCATATTGATCTCTAGACAGACAGAGGACAGAGACAGCTCAAAGGAGACAAGCTGCATGATTTAACAAGCCTATACCCTTTACTTGTCAAAAAACACTGCTACCGTCCTCTGTTTTACATATATTTCAAATTGTACTACTTCCTAGCAAATTGTGAGCAAAGCTATTGTGCATATTTGCCTTGTGACATTGCAATCAGAATAAGAGCGTTTTCTTAATAGGTAAACTTACAATTAGTAGGATGCGTTCGGATGAACGGAAAATCATAAGATAATGTTAGCTGTATGTCTACTGGAATTTGGACTGTACAAAGTACAAACCAGCCAATAGACTATTAAATGAAATAGGAAACTTTAACTGATAACAGATCAAATTTAATCCTCAAATTACTTCCTATATTTCCCTCTCCGTGAAAACGTCATCAATTGTCAACGAATCAATCATGTAAGTATGCATGGTATGGTGGTGTATATAGCAATTGGGGTTACTTGAGATTTAATGGGTTTTGTTATGCATGGATTTTATAAATAGATAAAATGATTTAAAATCCAAACAAAAATGAAGCTTGAGATGTGTAATTATAATTTGCTAATATGAAATTCATTCCCAATATATTCTGAAATTGATTAGCAATCAATCAGAAGATAATTCATGCATGCTGAGCAAAACAAAAACTTGAAATAAATTGTAAAAATATCGATCAGTAATACAAAAAAATACAATGTTTTGATACGATTACGATAGTTTGAAAAACCTATCAATTAGATAACCAATCGAATTTATCCTTCAATTAATTCATACACATCCATAACATGTTAGCAAACTACAATCTTTTATAAAATAAAACATCAGCGGATGTTGCACTGTACTTTTTTGCTTTGTTCACTGTCTAAAAAAGATGGCAAGCAGTTGTTCTTAAAACGAAGAAGATAAGCGTCTGTTCAAGTAGCATCCTTTAGTTGCGTACACTTGCTGCACTTTCATGTGGATAGATATGAAGAAGGTAACCATCAATATCAAAAGCTTGTTTCATTTGATTCGATGCTTCCACACCCCCACCTACCTTCTAATCAACTTGAATCTACCTGTGGAACAAACATTAACATTGTATTACAATCAGCAATAACAGCATCCTTTTCTGTATACATCATACAGATAAGCTTCTTGGATTCTTGTAAATATGTAAGAAAGCACAGACTTGTGATGATAAATGCACTGCTAATGAGATTTATTAATGACCCCACCCACAACAATTGCATTTTTGTTGACTTGTTTTAAACCTTTGGAAAAATATGGACCAGTGTCAGTTTTGGTTCTGCTGTTGACCAAGCCAGAGTAAAATGGGAAACTTATATTTTCTCATAGTTGTGGCAATAAGCTGCTTTTGTTCGACTTCAGCTTATATTGCTGATAATAACCCATACCGCCACCGGGTAACACTTGATCCCCAAGGAAAGTACCAACTGGAATGGCTCGCCGATTGGGAAAGCCGCCAGATCACATTTAATGTGACTGTAAAAACGAAAGGCTGGGTGGGATTCGGTCTTGCCAGAAAAGGGCGAATGCCAGGGGCGGACCTTGTCATTGGCGGCGTTTATCCAGACGGCACTACATACTTTGCTGATAGGCATTCAATCGGTAATCAACTTCCAGTGGTGGATCCCAGTCAGGATTGGAAACTGCTGGATGCTTGGGAAAGGGGCGTAACGACCTTTTTGAGTTTCTCCCGAGCTTTTGACACTTGTGATGAGGATCACGACTTGCCAATCACGAATGACTTGAGTTCCTTAATTTGGGCGCATAGTGAAGTGGATGATGAGATTCAATACCACTTTCAGCATAGAGGATCCTATGATGCTTATCTGTTAGATCCTGATTTGGTACCTAGGGGAATCGAAGAGGTGAGTACAGGAAGGACGGAGGCACAAGACTTCAGCGTTTACAGAATGACACCGCAAATGCGGCTGAGGGAACAAGATACCATGTACTGGTGCACTTTCCATAAGTTGCCCATGTCCACTAAGCAGCATGTCATCGGGGTAATTTGAGACAAGTTAACACACACTGCAGTTACGATAATTAAATATTTATTTTAGCTTTAATTATAATTTTTACTTAGTTCAATACCGTGTTTCCAACGGAAGAAGACCGGGGTCATGTTCATCATCTCCTGTTGCACAGATGCAGGGCCCCTCCGGGAGTGAACCCTGATGCGTTCTTTGGAGGCCCTTCAAGGTCTGGTGGTACAGAGTGCTATCTTTTAGACAGGCCCAGTCCACTTCCGGTAAGATCAAGATAATGCATCAATTCATTAGTATAATTTTGTTTTTGATTAAATGTGTTTCATTTTGACAACGTCAGGTGCCATACTGCCGCGAAACTATACATGTGTGGGGTGTTGGGGGTCGCCCTATATTTTTCCCAGATCATGCGGGAATACCGATTGCATCCTCTTCCGACGATGAATACCTAATGCTCCAAGTTCACTATGACAATCCGAATCTAGTGACAAACCGAAGCGTGACAGTCTCCCTGGAATTGTACCACACTGAAAATATCCGAGAACACGATGTCGGTGTTCTTCAGCTGGGTGTTATGCAACCTGGCTCAGCTACCATTTTAGTTCCACCCAGTGACCCCAAACACGTGATTATGGGACACTGTGCTTCCGGATGTACAGATAGAATGCTAGGAAGTGTAGGTGGAGCTAATATTTTTGCCGTATTTTTGCACACTCATTTAGCTGGCAGGGGTGTTCGTACCATGCACTTCCGGAATGGCAAAGAGTTGCCTTGGATACTTGGAGATGACTATTACAACTTTAACTTTCAGCAATTCAGAATTCTACGTGAAGAGAAACGGGTGTTGCCTGGGGATTCATTGATAGTTCGATGCGTTTATGACAATACTGATCGGAATGGATCCGCGACCACTGGGGGCTTCTCCACCAGAGAGGAAATGTGCACCTCGTTCATGTACTATTATAACAGATCCCCTGGTTTTGCCTTGTGCCGCGGAGAAATTACTACGGACAGATATTGGGACTTTTTGGGAATTCAAAATGTCACTTGGAACCAAAGTATCCGCCAAACCCAGGTTACCGGGCCACCCCAATTTGCTGGAATGACTATGGTGGACTACGCCACCACCCAAATGCCTTGGACTCTGGAGAGGAGAAGGGAACTTCAGAGACTGCAAATTTATGAGCCTCAGCTCACCTCTTGTCCAAGATTCCATTGGGAGAATCAAAGGGCTCAATTGGAAAATCCGATGAGGACACGGGGAAGGAGTGGAAGGTTGCCAGGGTCTGATGGAAGAGCGTACACGAGCGTGGATGAGGACTTCAGCTTTGAATCTGAGTATCCTAGGGGCACTCAAAGATGGAAACCAGAATCCCAATGCTCAAAAAATAGACAAAGTGGAATCGATGAGAATTTGTATTAGAACTGATGGATGCAAAATTGCGAGACAAACTGAATACAAAAAAAAAACTTTTAATTTATTTTAATAAAATTAAGTATAACAGGTATTAAATTTCTTAGATAAGCATGTATTTTACATTGGACTTATTATCATATCAACCTTTTTATCACCGTAACTAGAAATTTCATGAGGGTTAGTTTGGTCTTCGTCGAATTTAAAATTTATTCATTAACTAAATGAGCACAATGGCAATGAAATTTAATTTTAATAATAAATATTTGGGGCTACAACGAATTCCCTAGCCTCTATGTTTGTCATAACCACAAAACGACACACAAAGTCTTTCCCATTGGAGTGCAAAAAGAACGTTTTCACTTTGGAGTAATCCTCCTCCGAAAGTGTCTCAACCATCAAAATAATCCATTTGTGTTCCTCGCCTCCGAGAAGTGGGCCGTAGAAGGGGCTAGGTAGTCGCTTTAGCTTGCGGAACTCGAGACTTTTCGGGTCATACTCCATTCCAAGCGCAGAACGTAGCCAAGCTGCATAAGCACTTCCGGTTTGGATCCCCATCAAACATATTTTTGGGCCGTTGTGGATTCTGAAATCCATGATGTCGGTAATCGGAATACAAACTTTCACCTGATGACCTGAAACACAAAGAGATCTATTGATATGAAAAATCATTATTATATTAAATGATTTAAATTAGGCAAGGCTTTATATTCAGTAGATAATTACGGGAAATAATGTTAGTATGACGAATAGAAAGGCTGAATCCGTATTTTGATACGATGTATTCAGTAGGGATGGTCGGGTCAGCACTGGATTTTCTAACATGGTAAGTTCCAATGGAAACTCGCCGCCAGTTTGATTTGATGTGCTCTAGTCTACCAGACGCCACGTCAGTTTCCAAAAGCTGAAGAACTGGAAACAATGAATAATGTAATTTTTCAAAAGTTTTTTATTTCAATATAACAACAGGTTTGAAGATTCTTTTAAAGCAGCAGTGAAGTTATCTAACAAGCTGACTCAACGAGGCCTAACCTTTTTCAACGGTAACGTTTGGTAAGTTAAATGCAGCCAATGGGTCCTTCCTCATTACATCAAACAACGAATTATCATCAAATCCAGGAGTAGAATTTAAGAATGATGTAAGTTCATCAAATTGAAAGTTTAGGGATTCAGCATCCTCCAGACTCAGACTCAGGTCTAAATTAAATTGATCACCTTCTTTAACGAAACCCAAAATGGGATCATAAAAGCAATCGGTGGTGTTGCCAATTCGCTGACGATTGGGTAGAGCTGGAGCTACTCTTTTACCACCTTTACAACTTGACGGAGGATCACCGGAACCCACACTTCCTTCCGGTTCTTCCCGCTTAATTGAACTTAAGCTCACTGGATATATTCCTGGCTCCTGCTTAATTGCACCCAGTGTCAATGGATCTACTCCTGGTTCCCGATTAACTGCCCCCATTGTCACTGGATCTATTCCTGACTCCTGCTTAATTGCCCCCAGTGTCACTGGATTTATTTCTTGCTCCTGCTTGATTGAATCCAATCCAACTGGAAATATTCCACCACTACTGCTGGAAGATGTACCTGCTACAGGGCTTTCAGGACTTTCTTTCTTAATGGTTACCAATCTCATTCCAGTTGCTCCATTTTGAGGTGTTGAAGACTGTGTTCCACTGTTACTACTTCCTTTGGCAACCGTTTGGAATGGACCCATGGAATCTTCATCCCCAGCACCTTCCTCATCACTGTCAGGACGTTCCTTTTTTACTTTTGCTAAGCTGAATCCCTCGACAGCTTCCCCATTTTTGCTTGACATCTTCAATCCTTTAACAATCCTTGCAAACTTGATAATATGAAAACTTAAAATTAAAAGTTAAATTGAAATCACAACACAACCAATTATTGTTTCAAATTCCAATCTATTTATTATAGGTAAAATCACAAAATGCACCCAGAGTCAAGCAAGAGACAAGTATTGTTCGTACAATCGTACCTCATGCGATGCATGGGAATCCCATGAGCAGAGCAATGCAAGTTAGTTAATTATTTTATGATCATCGTGAAACTTAGGTTTTGCATTGTCACAATAGACAGTAAAGTTGAAGTTATTTGAAATGGGTAAAGATGACATGGAATCAAACTTTTACCATTTTACCAATACCAAATTCACACAAATTCAGACGCTTTTTCAGATTTAATGAAAAAATATTCGATTACTTTATTAAACAGAATGTACATTGACTTGGTTTAACAATTAAAACTAATGAACACATCAGAAAGCAATTAAATAGGTAGCGATTAAGATAATTAAATTAATCAAAACAGTAATCATCACGTTCGTGATGGCATGCACTCCCCACCTCTCAAATCCCATTGAGATAATCACATGACCAAAAAGATAAGTGCACATGCCGACATATGCCACACCAAGTGTAATTACAGCCACCGCTGACCACCATTCCATTGGCTGGCCGACCCAGTCTCCAATGAACTGACTGAGAAAATACAAATTTATGGCAATGAGTGCAACAACTAAAAATAGCGAAAACAGTTTGAGGAGTTTCCCCGTTTTAAACTGAGGAGTCATCAGGGTAGGATTACTGGTCATGGAAATCAATGGGAGGATGGCGAACGGAAGGAGTAAACTCATTAAACAGTTGAGCAAGTCATTCATCAAAGAAAGGTCCTCAACTTGAAAGAATTTCGAGACTAGAAAAGGTGGGGTGAACACAAGTGCTCGGGTGAGAAGAGCCCTTTGAATTCGGGGCAATCTGAGATTGAGGAAACCTTCCATAATAAATTGACCTGCGAAAGTGCCTGTCATTGTACTGGAGACACCGGCACAGAGAATGCCAAGTGCCCAAATATAAGTCGCTAGTTGACCATATTGGCAACCAAGAAATAGGCCTCCCGTGTACAGGTTTGGTTGAAACTTGGATGTGGTGTCATTTGGAAAGAAGAGGTCAAGGTCAGGGCAACCTTGAAGAATATCTGCATTTGACTTCCGGTAAAACTGGCCTTGGGAGTTGGTATCCCAAAGACCTGTGGCAAATACGGATACTATGAAAACGTTTACTATAAAGGTCACTCCAAGAGCTAAGGTAGATTCAATCAGGTAGTATTTGTTGGCTTCTTTAATTTGAGAAGGAGAGGAGCGGTCAATTTTTCTGGATTTGACGAGGGCCGAGTGGAGATACAGGTTGTGGGGCATGATCACTGAGCCGATTATGGCGATGGCTTGGAGGAAGCCGGATTTCGAGCAGTTTTGGCATCCGGGGAGAAAAATTCCTGAGATGACTTGAGATTCTTTGGGGGAGACCGTGAAATACTGTTTCAAAAATAGATTTGATACAAAACATGACAATATTCACTTAAGTGTTCAGAATATTCATAATAATCAATTGAGGTTACTTCAAATCCAAAGGAGATTGCCATTACGGATATCATCACAGCGAAAACCGCTTCTAGCTTGCGTACGCCATAAAGCTTCTCAAAGAGCAAAAGTGCGAATGATTGTAGTACTGCCAGAACGACACCACCCCACAATGGAATCCTTTGAAATTAGTTAATTTTGATTAAGTCTGGTTATAATCGCAAATTAGTTCTCATTGTATGTATGAATAAAAATAAAAATTACATTTGGTTGGAAAGCAAATGGTACGCGATTGCTGAGCCTATAACTTCCTGCATTTCTGCTCCAATCACTGCGACTTCAGCGAGAACCCAAAGGATGATTCGTGGTACAGGAGAGTAGTGGAGATGACATGCTTCAGCCAAATGCAGTCCAGTTACGGTGCCTAAACGGGCAGCCAAACGTTGCAATAGAAGGCCTGTCAGAGTGGCCCACAAGAGAACCCAAAGAAGCTAAAACATAGAGTCGTTAAAACGAATTAAGTTAACGAGAAAAATAGTAACTAACTTATTGAACACATTTTATACTAATTTTTACCTGATATTTTGCTTCCGCCCCAGACTGGAGATCAGACTCAATATTTCCAGGATCCAGGTATCCAAAGGACATCATAAGCCCTGGTCCTGCAAATGCCCACAGTTTTTGGAAGCTGAATGCCTGCATTTTTGATAGCATGAAACTGTTTTAATTTAAATCATGCCTGCCTAATTAAATTAACAATCAATTATCATTATAGTATTTAGCTTTTTACAGTAGACTCCGCATCAGGGATTGGAACGCTTCCAGTATCATCCTTCTTATTATCCTGCTCCTCTTCAAAATGTCCATGATTATTAGCCACGCTCACATTATTGTTTAACGACAAGTCATCCTTATCATTGTTTTTGCAACTGCAACAATGAATGTAATAGAAAGTGTGGTGGTGACTCAGGTCCTTTTTACTCTTATTCCCAGCGGCCATATCTTCTTCGTTTGCTTGTCCTTCCACATAAAATCCTGAAGGATCCAATGAAATGCGGTCTTGGTGATCTATGGCTTTAATGTCACGACCACACGAAGAGTGTACATGGCTGGGGCCTTCTTCCCCATCATCCGTTGTAGTGGCGGAGTTTTTTTGCATTTTGGTTATTTGTGTTACCAAAAAATACATTCAAAATTAATTAGTAGTAAGTCAACTTTCCTACGGAATTATGAAGGTGACTGCTAAACACACAGTTTTTGCTTTGTTGAGTTGTGCTGTTGTCGGTATCATTTTCACTGACTTTTTCAATGAGAGTATTACTAGTGAGCGGAGTGATCGGGTCATTTATTAGTTAGTTGATAAACAGTTGAAATAGTAATATGCTTTCTTGTTAAAAATAATTAACATTTTCAGTATTGACACTGGTTCAAACTGTTCATTTAGTTTGATTGCAAAGTAGTTTTTGTCATCAACAAAATCACCACTAAACCATGTTATACGAAAATAGGTTCGGATTGGTAGATTCCACTTTTCTTATGAAAAAAAACGCTCATTGTCTGCGAGTGTCTCTTGTGATGCTGGATAGCATGATAACAAGAAGAATATTACATGCTACTAGTAGTATCGTCAATAGCGTTTCAGAAGAAACTACCAAAAAAGTAGGTATTTAAACAATTTCGCTTTCAACAAGGTAATTAACTAATTACAGGAATGCGTGAGATACTTGGAAATGTTTACGATATGTTATTATAGAGAAATATTCATTAAGAATTTTGATAAGCAAAGCTTGAATGTGAAGAAAATGTCCACAGCACAGAAAAATGTCATGTGTGTCAAAAAATGAAAATGAAGAATTTTTAAGGTATAAAAATTACGTTAATGAATTTGATTTGAGTTAATAAAATGGAGAGGCTTTTTACATACTATACCAAGCTAATGTAACTAATTGGAGCAACATTTAGCAAAATATTAGTGCGTTGACCGAGAATTGAACTCGGATCTAGTGCTTGGAAGGCACCAATGCTAACCATTACACCATCAACGCG
>JAQFZH010004906.1:0-11288 GCA_034695485.1 Entomobrya nivalis
GAATGAGCTTTAAAAGTACAATCCCGACTGCTACAGATTCCACTGCTTTCCACGGGAAAATTATCGAAACGAATCTGCAATGCATATACAAAATAGATATATGACATAAAGCGAAATAACAATTGTACCATTGGATGCTTTGAAAATAAAATAAAAATTGCAAAAAACTATTTCAATTTCATCGCTACGTTTAAAAACATTTTAAAAGGATTTTTTTTACTTACAATGAAACTAAACTAACAACATCCAACCAATCCCAAGCAATCCGGAGATATGATAGTGTTTCAACAAGCAAGCCTCTCGCTAAAACTTTGATTATAATCTCCAACAAAATTACAATAAATAAGATCCTCCTGTAGATTAAATTTGACAATAAACAGAATTACAAGACATGGATGTGTTTATCAAGTATTTTGATACAGTTTTCTTTGCTGAATATTCTTTTTTCAATAACCTGGTCCAATGTAGAATACCACATTTATTTAAGGTAATCCCATCTCTGTCTGTAAGTTGTGTTGCTCCACTGTCAATTTTTTTCTCACACCAAAAATTACAATAAACTGATCCAAATAGGAAGGCACTAATTGTTGCAACAATTAAAGTGGAATAAATCCAATGAGTCAAGAATGAAATGGCAAATGTTCTCAGTGGATTTGAAGGTGAAAGTAGTAGGCACGATGAAGATGACTTTTGTTGCTGATTGTTACAGTCCTGAATATTCTCATTGTATTCTCTTTCCGTAGAAGTTTGCATTGCCCCAGAGTAATAACTGCCACTTTCAACAGACATGATTTCTCACAACCGAGCTTTCTCTCTAGAATACACGCACATCATCACTACTATAAACGAAAGCGAGAGCTAAAAAGCAAGCGAAGTACACCTGTGTGTCCTGTACTGATTATGGTACCCTTTTCTTATTTAATTCATATATTAAACTTGATAAGCTAGCAGCTATAATAAGAAACCCCAGGTACTAATAATAGAAACATTTAAGCAAACAAAACTAAACGCCTAATTTATCTTTTAGAAAGGACATCTAGTCAATAGTTTATTAATACACCACAATTTTTTGTACGCACGGAGGAAGCAGAGCTACTTGCGACGATCAGTTCACTTGTGTATCTGAGTCAGTTATACATTTTCACCGAAAAGAGAGCTGCAAAAAAATGCCTTAATACATCTGTCTTCTGTCGTGCTTTTCTTATCCTTTTTTTACTATTTCGCTGCCAGTGGTACGAGAAAAGCCATTACATATTAGCTAGTTTTAGCTGAATGTCTATTAAGTCCATATAGGTTGTAGTATGCAGAATGAATGCAGACAAAAACTGCCTGGGTTAAACATAGTTCGAAAATATACAAACCAAGATAATATACATACATGTATGTATGCGGTATAAAATGGATGTTTGGATCGCATGTTCATTCAGTATATTTATGATTTATTACTGTTGTGTCATAGTTATACACCAGTGCGTCAGGTAAAAAGAATAGTCCAAATCTAAAAAGACTAGCATATTTTTGAAGACATTATAGCACGAGCATAAAAGTAACCAAAGAAAATAACACGTGGAACATACAGACATTTAAAAAGTATTTCTTATTTGAAATCTACTCTGGTAAATACATGTATAATATGCTTGCATACGATAAATAATCGTTAAATTCGCCAATAGGTAGAAAACTTGGAAGGTCAGCAACCAACTAATGATAGGAAGGAGCCTAACGGTGTATACAGGTATATCTGCTTGTATTCCGAAAATGAATATACTTTTTTTTCAAAAAGTTGACAGTGAACACGTTACATGTCATTACTATGCACAAAAAAAAATATTCATATACATTAGATATAATATGTACTATATTTTGTTCTTTCACTACTTGACACTTGTCAGTTTTGCTTGTTTCGTTGCATTGTCACTATTGTCTTACTATGTCTATCGGGCACACAGCAAAAATGTATTTGAACGTTTGGAGGAGAAAGACTCCCTTGGTTCAATGAAAATGGAGACAACTCAACGTAGTACTACCGTAGCAAACTATATTTGCTATACCTATCCTTTGCGCTCCTGTTCATCGTCCATAAACATGAATTTTTCTTTTGTTACACAGAATACACATCTATCTAGCTGTCACAATTTACGCAAGTATAAAACTACCTACAAAAAGCTACATTATTCATAATACTTTGCTGACAGTAGGAGGCATTTTGGGATGAGAATAACGCAACGGCAAAAATACTAAAATACAATGGACAGTTGAAACGTTGTCTGCCGGTTCTACATATATATTTATTATAGGCATGAACTCTTCTTCAGGATAAGGAAAATGTGAAAGTATCGACTTGACTAAGAAAAACCTCTATACACATTATACAATGCAAACGAAACAAAAATGTTTCACAGGAAAGCTATATTATAATAATGACGATGATGGAATGTTGAGTGAACTGGATAACTTGTCTAATAAGAGAGGTTTTTCTATGAAAGAAATGAATTTGACTAATAATATTAATTATCTTGATTTGTATACTGGGAAAGTAGAATGATATATATTAGAAGAATAGTCCGATGTCGAAAAATAATTGTACTGTATGGAACAGCATGGCATTTGACTGACATGTGCGGAAATAAAAATGTGAAAGTATGTAAACACTCTATGTATGCTTTAGCTTTGCTTGCTTGAATATATTTGGTCTTAAAAACTGTAAAATTTTGGTAATAGTTTTATTATACCAACTTGATAATTTGATTTTTAATTTTTGATGCTTTCTAATTTGAAAAAAAAAACTTAAATTCAACTCCGCAGTTTTCTAGTGTTTCTTTATACAAGCTCGTAAACCAAAATGACGGTTGATTCATCTTTGATAGTGAAAAGGGAGAAGAAACTCCCCGAAATTAGACTACTCGCCCAAATATGAGAAACAAATATGTCTCATAAATATTGTCAGTCAACATGTACATGACAGGATGACAATGGTTATGGTACATCCCTGATCCCAAAGAATGAATACATATTTTCGATTTTAAAACCTGTACTGCTTGTATATTTATTTCAAATAGGTATATATAGACTTTCATTTCAGGTATAAAAAATGCATTGAACACGCTATTGTGCACCCGAGTGAGACGGATAAGTATGGGTGGACAAGTAACAAGGTCATTTTTACAAATGACAATAGCAAAAAGTAAATAGCCTGGAAAGAAAGGTTTATTTCCTGAGTACATGAATAATGTCAGTTAAACATAACGCATTGCATGCATACTATACTCGTGAAATTCTAATATTTTATTGAAAGCTTACTCACTATTTATATCATGTTTGCATAGTGTATTTGTTCGTTCCAGTAGGAAAAACTCAGTTCATACATACATGTGACATGGAATGCCAATGAAATTCTAGGATTGTGAATTACACTAGAAAAGCAAGAAAATGCATGCCAGATAAAGTTAAACTCTCAAATGCATTATTGGAGAAACTATAAAGTTTTGTATAGTTGCAATGAGATGCACAATGGCAAAATGTTAGCTAGAAACTTTGGAACATGTGTATTTTTATATTAGCTCTAGGTTGACTTTTAGTTATCCTCACCTTCCTGTCGTCTCCTCTGGCTTCATGATGGTTCAGCAGTTTTCGTATTTTTTTGCATGCAGAAACAGGCAATCGGCCAATTTCATTTTGTTTTGATTTTGGGAGCGTTTTCGGATCACACTTGATCTTTTGCTGCATTATATTGTCACATCGTTAATTTATGTTTCTCGGAAATTGCAAATAGGAGAATCTTAAAAAGTCGTTAACCACTTGATTTGTTGCGAATTGTGATAATTTTGTTTTAAGGAATCATAGGATTTCTTTTGTTTTCGCACCAAACTAAAGTCTTGAACTTGTTACATATCTGTTTGATGAAAATTATAACAACTGAAATTGTAGATATTTTATTTGTATAAATTTACACTATATTTTTTTATGAAAACTTTCATTGGAAGTAAGTTAATTGCATGTGCTAATATATGCATACAAATTATAAAAACCAAAATCACTGCAGTTCTGTTAACACCTCCAGCCTAATTAATAATATAACAAACACTTTGTCGCGTATGCATATCTTCAAAATACTTACTGAATTGAATGCATAACTTTAATATGCAATAGTATAAAAATGATAAAGAATGAAGCGTGAAGGTTATTATGAATTGTTATATTTATTGGAAAACTTGAACCCTAACGCTGCGCTGTGGCTGTGACAGCATTTAAAGGACTGAAAGAAACCGTGGTTCAAGTTTCCCAAACGAAGACGTCAATAAACCAATAATATTTTCCGATTCTTCCACTGTGTATACACAATCATTTCTATTTGATGAGATGCAGTTTGTTCATCCGATTCATATAGAATTACAGTATTGCGCTAATCTTATGTTCTATCTATCTTTTTTACAGAGTTCTTCTTGCGACGCTCGACGCATGTTTTGTTATGTTATGATGTGTATTTTCGATGCATGTTTGCTTTATCAACAAAGTTGCATTCGGTTGAGGATGGTTAAAACATGCATTCAAATATGCTTAGCATTTAGAATATTACAGAAAACTATTCTTAGCAATATTTGGATGTTGTTTTTTTGCTTCAGTACGCAAAAATTTCTTACTTCATGAACGTCACACAATACGAACACATGGACTATTTTTTAACGTCAGTAATAGTAACACATTCAACATTTGTCTGATTGGTCACGTGATACCAATTAAAGGCATTACTTTAAAGCTTTATTTTCTAGTTTCCAAGATTTTTTGGCCGCATCTTTATGCAATAAATTGATTTTTAATTGTTTTTCAAACGATACTGAACAACGAATGGACTAGCTAACGGCTGACCAACGGTTTATTTGAAAAAAGTTATTCGGCTTTATTAACATTACATTTTGACCATAAAGTACATTTTATTTTATCATTTACTTTTACTTTAATTTATGGTATACAATATAGTAGTATAATATATGTGTATTTCCATTTGAGTTTTACAACAATTTACAATAGGTATTTTCAGTAAGTAATAATATTAATAGTAGCTCTTACATCAATCGAATGAGTATATCAGGTAGCACAGTATACTTCTAGAAGTATTTAGTTTTAAAACTTGTATATATAGTTATAATTACAATCGTTTATTAAATTGTGAGTTTTCGTATAATTAATCATTATATGTTTTGTAGTATGTTGACTTGATTCATGTACTCATACTATTTATATTGAAGTAACACCAAGGGAAGACATAAGGAATATCCTATACCCAAGTTTGGAGGATTTAAGTCTTTAACTAACAGTGAAACATAAAAAACCGCGAGAAAACAGGAAAGAACTTTACCAATTTAACGCCGTCTATATTTCTTGGTAACTTGATTTGAACAAGACGAAATTCAGAAAAAAATATATAAAAAGTCAACAATGTCAAACTGAAACAAACAGTTTAGAAATGAACGTTAGTAGTGTACGATAAAAACTTGGAGCAATACTTTACAAATATTTGTAATTTCGAAGATATTAATGCCATATCTACGAACATTTCACAACCCAGTACTGAAAAGCAGTCTCATAAATCTATTCTCTTTATACACAATACAAATATACATAATATATACAATGTACCAATATGGGACTATGGAGTTGAACTGTATATAATTGCATAAATAGTAAATTAGTACATTTATTCGTTATTAAATTATAGTACTTGATTTACGTGTATGTGAATATTTCATGTTAAATTAGAGTGCGTATAACGAAGATACTTTCTAAAATTATATGTTTCAGCCTTTACCAGCGCTTTGAGTACGAATGGGACATAACATATTTAGATGTAGATATATAGCGCACTTTTAAATAACATACAATACATTTACAAATTAGTAACACGCATTTATTAAAACTTCGAATCATACTTTCATTTTTGAAAATCACATTGTTCAATGTCCCAAGCTTAAACTTTCTCAAATTGAAATAGCTAAAAACTAAACTATATACTAAGCAATATGTTTCCCAGTTTACACGCTTGTCACACAAACAGAAACAGACTATGAATATATATTTAAGTCAACTGTTATTTTAGTTGTAAAACGGTTATTACTTCGATTGCTCATGTACACAAATATTTCGAAGACTAAAGGCAGTTGAAAAATTATTTATACTTGTACTGATGCAGTGATAAAGATTCTAATAATTATTTAAAGCATTGTAATCATAATAATTTTCACCTTAAATATGTCATTTTGTTTAACATGTATTACTAATGAACAATTATTTACATTATAAAGTTATATATTGCTCTTAGTTTAGTAATAACGTACTAAATTAGAAGCGTGTCATATGCAACTTTTGCACTGCTTATAATAATTGTTTGCTATATTTAATTACCTTTATGGCCATGTAGAGTAGATACATAAACAAAGTGAGCGAGTTTTTCTTAAAAATTATATATAATTAGGTGCTTATTTTAGAACTTATTAAATTTTCATTAACCGTCAACGCATATGTACGCTAAAACCGTTATAATACTGTTAAATATTTTCATATCCTACATGCGCTTTTAATTAAGTGTTTTAATCCGATCAACTATGTCAAATTCAGAACCTTTAAACCAAATGGTAATTCTTATCACTGAATGAGTTGTGTATTCATTTCTTGACAATAGTTAAGATTTTAAAGAGATAAACCTTGCCATATATTTAACTGCGAATCTTAAATATTAACTACCAATTATTGATTAAACAATACTGGATAGTAGATTTTATATTGTACACAATATTTTTCATCCATTTTTAGTTTTATTTGATAAACATTTTTTAATAATCTTCAATTTTTTATTAGGTATTTCTTACAAACAATTTGAAACGCAATACATAACAGTATATGCGACGTTGTGTTCATGTGTTGATTAATTAGGTGAGCTGAAGTTTTTTTTATGGCAATCTTACTTTCCAAAGTTTAAGTGAGCACGTTTACAGTTCAGTACCATTAACAATTATGCCAATTTTAATATGTGATACTGATAAGTACTCACTAAAGTATTGTATCACGAGAAAATCTACCTTGTGCATGCAAAACGTTATCTTTTCTTCTGTGTATTGAAAACAATTGAACTGGTTTCATTATTACTTTTGAAAAAAATTCCTGAGTCTGACACTGGGTATCATGTGTTTTTTTTCGTTTAATGAGTGAAAATTTAGCAGAATAGTGTGTACTGATGGAATTCGAAAACAAGTGTTTAGTATTGTGTCGCTTTAAACAGTCAGACAAACATGACTGACTGTGTGTAAATCTTTATATTTGCTTTGATTAATAATCAATTTCAGTTTAGTAATTATAATTATTTTTTAGCAAGAAGATGCAACCATATACTTTTAATCAAAATCCAATTGCAAATTAAAACTGTACTATGTGTTCAAATAGTAAAAGAACCCTTGTGTTGCGCTGTGATCATACTGGGTTTCCTGTTTACTGCTTGAATTCTGTGGAGCTTTTGATTTGTCTTATCACATACTTATGCAACAAAATTTCTCAAAACAAATATATGCATTTAAAATACTATGTAAAATGTACGTGCTTTCCTTCATCATAAAACTTTCCTCCTTAATAAAAGGGGTGAGTAAAATTCCGTTGTATTTACTAAACCCACTTGTATGTAAGGAATTACTGCATAAATCCCTGGTGGAGATGGTACTCTTTTGGTTAGATGGAAAAGGAAATTTTACTACTCACTCTTAATATTCGCCACTGCTTGTGAATTAGTACCAAACTCAGTTTGACTTGAAATCTCCAGCCAGCCGTCAAGAAAGTCAAGCGCTCAAAACCAACTCAGATTAGCGTATGAATGTGTTGTCGTTGTCTAGAATTTTCATGCGACAAACGACCTCCCATTACTACCCGTTAGTTGTTAAATTTGTTCTATTCGAGACTAATAAATGTTAATTGTAATATTTGCAACCCAATGAGACAGATTCAAGCATGCATGCATGTTAGACTAGTTCTAAAAATATTCCATCTCTTACTATTTCTCTGAGGCTTTGGCAAAATGACAGAGAGGCTCTCTCTGCCTAAAAGTAAAAGAAGAAAAGTGTAGAGCACGGAAATAGAAAGAGAACGGATCTTCTCGTCTCAATGTCTTATGTTCTCTCTGACTGCTCTTTCAGCGGTAAAAGGTTAGATAGTTAGATACATGCATACTAAAAAGAAGGTAGCAGAAAAGAAAAGGATGAATACAAGGAGACCATTCTATATAACAGCAGGGCACCAAAATAGACAGTCAGCATTGTGAAAAAAAATAAGAATGGGGACTTAGCAAGTAGAGCAGATATTGATATTATATGGACTTTTCAAAAGGAAAAGTAATGTATAAAGTAATATTATGAAAGTCTAGGAGATGGAATCCTCAAAGAAAAGGTCTTTATGGTACTTGCCCTACGCCCAAAGTTTTTGGTTTGGAAGTTGGTGGCGGTGGAGGAGGGTACTGTGGTGGTGGTTAGTTTGCTTTCACTTTGTGTATACATGATGATTGTAGATTGTAGACTTACTATTAGTATGAGAAAGGCTCAAGAGTGGGACACAAATGAAAAAGTATACATACTATGAGTAGGCATTGTAATGCGCGCAAACTATTCCAAGTATCCCTTGAGCTCTAGGCCCATTTATTAATTAATCATGGGAAATTAATGTCTTCTCAAGAACAAGTCTCATGTTGGTGTGTGGCGAAAAATAGAAAGAATGCACGACGATAAGATACAGGAATCAGGAAAGGGGTACATATGCATTTGCTTTCTCTCACTCAACATCCCTCTTTTACGCCTTTAAGTGCATGCTCCTACGGCGCTCCTCTGCTCCCCATACAACAATGCTCATGTGTGCGTGTTTTCAATATTGCCATATAACTTGTGTTTTGTTAGAAAGTTTTCTTGAACACATACACACATGCAAAAGCATAATAGAAAACCACTTCACACACGACACACATAAGTACACATGAACACACCATGATTATCATGACTCTTTTCCTTTTGTCTTTCACACTAAACATCAAATAAATGCTAAACAAGAATATTGGATTCAAGTTGAAAACTCAGTCAGCTTTTACAAGAAACACATGAAGGATGAATTTCCTTGTGGCAATGTATGTATATCCTTTTTCCACTAACTTATTATAACAGTTTAGCAACAAGACTAGTGACGTTTAGACGGTTTAGACATACATGCGTCCAAAATAATAGGAGAACAGATACATCTGCTACTAAACTGTTGTTTGTAACTTTGTACTTTACTCTACCTAAACATAAACCTTCATGCGTTTGGCATTAGGGAATATATTGCTGCAGACTTTTCCATTTACTTTTTACATTGCATTGTCAAAAGTATTCTGTTGTCGTGCATGGTTTGGTTATTATTGGGTGTAAATAACATAGATGCATACATATGTGAAGCCATTTAATCTGAATACTTTTACTACGAATGATCATCTTGATGATATTGTATTGTAGTCATATATATGTATGTATGTATGACTAAGTTTCCTGTAGTTGGCGAATGTCTGGAATATTTGTCCCTTGGCTTTCTATCATACAACTGTGCATGTAGTTCCTTTATATTATGTGCACATGAGAAATTCGTGGCAAAATTCTACAAGGCTGACTTTTCTCCAAAGAAAGCAGACTGCTGAAAGTAAAATGCCTTGCCCAGATGCATCACAGATCTTTGTTGTTTCTTCTATGATGTATGTCATATGTACACAGAGAAATTTTTCATGTCTTAACAATTCATCTTCACTCCTACCCAGCATCCAACTTACCATTGTCAACTTGGAAGAAGAAGGAAAAGAAAAAGGGAAATATCTATTCTGTTACGAATTTGTCATGAGATTATTAAAAGGATACCACCAGTGTCAGCAAGCCACATTCCCATTCGATATAAGAATGTGAAATACGAATGCAAGTAGAGTACCTATTTTCATTTATCATATTATCATATTGCTACTACACTATTTTTTTCTAATCTTGGTCGCAATATATAAGACATATTTTGTGCGCATCGTAAAATGAAAACAAAAAATAAAGACAGAATTATTATCAAAGGACATCATCGGGGTAATGGGGGAGACGGGAGTACTTCCTTCTTAACTGACAAACAACATAACAAACAGCATACATGCGACTGGTAACGGTAAAGGTAAAAAAAATTGCAGGTTTCCAAATAGTTACTAATGATATATATCTCTAGATAAAGCTGATTCAAGTCTTGGCACACATACTTGGAATTATTCAGCATATATATTGAGCTACATCACATGCCTGCATGACATAACTGTGCTGACAGGAAAGACAAAGCATAAAAATAGATGTGAAGTGCCTTGAGTGGTAAAGCGTCTAGGCAGTCGTTATATTGTAGTTTTTTCTTCACAGATCTACACACGTAAATAAAAGGGGAAAAATCCGTCACAACGGGATTTAGCGTAACACTCTATGTGCTATGTATATTACAAAGCAAAAAAGAAGAAAAAGCAACCCTTTCTTAAAGCCCTGAAGGACCCTGACTTTTCACTACTACTTTGCTAGTTTTTCATTTCAAATTGAACAATAGAAAAAATGACAACAACAGTTTTGCTGTATACCATGCGAAAATAATATTTACACAACTATGCATACATATCATCGTCGTTATTATAATGTGGTAGAAAGAAAGTTGAAAATGTGTAAAATTATAAAGCATCATGTTAAACATGAAAGCAGAATAGTCATATGTATATTTATGTATGTCGTTTACAACAACGTTTCCCATTATTTCGCTTCTTTCAATATTTCTTGGAGCACTTTTCATTTTCTTTCATATTTTCTGACTCTTCAATTTAACAAGAGTATAGTCTGATGATGATGATGATGTTTGCAGTCATTCTAGTGCAGAGAGTGCGAAGAGCATGGCAGTCAAGTGAGTAGTAGTGACATGCGACTATAACATTCATATAGCAGCAGCGGTAAATGCTTTCTGACTATTAAATAGCGCTACTTACTGATTTTGTTGAGTTTGCATGTTTGGCCATCCGTCCGTGCACGTTTATACGTAAGGTTTCAACTGTTAGGAATTTTCGTAATATGCATCGCAACTACTTAACTTTTTTATCTGTCGATAGAGCACTAACTACATATTCAAGATTAAGAAATTTTGAAGCAACTTTTACAGCACAACTAAAACGTTCTTTGTGATCTCGAATTCTTTACAGTTATATTAAATTAAGCTGTTGTCGTGCAAGTAGAAATAAAAAC
>JAQFZH010004907.1:0-11288 GCA_034695485.1 Entomobrya nivalis
TACTACAGTCGAAATGGCTTACATTCGCTTGATGGGCAGTGGGAATGAAGTGATTAATGGAAATGGAGCTATTCTTCACACAATGGGTAGTGGTCGTACAACTGTTAACGGTGACCTTCAAAGCGTGACCCACATGAGCAGTGGGAAGCTCAGTATTCATGGAAACGTGAAACAAGGTGTTCATATGACGGGAAGCGGATATGTTAAAATTGATGGCAGTGTCAAGGGCAAAGTGTTGCATATGGGTTCTGGGAATCTTAAGATTTGTGGAGATGTTTACGGAAACATTATCCAGATGGGAACAGGGCACCTCATTGTTAAAGGCACCTGGTATGGAAATACAAAAACTCAAATGGGTACAGGACGTATTACTTTGAGTGCTAAAGGCTCACCTGGTTCTTCTACAAAGGCAACTTCGACCAAGTCGAAAGAAAATCGATCTGACACCAGTGTAGCAATAGAGGATCCAAATAATCAAATTGGGGATGGTAACGCAAAAGCACAGGTGGACAGTGATGTGAACCTCGACTTCAAAAGTTCTAAATTCGTCTTACCGCTTTTCAAGAAACATGGAATCGAAGAACAAGAATTGATTACATTCCGAAGGGTTTTGTCTTTGTTGTCTTCATTGCTACTGTTTTGGACTATCCTTAAAAATTTGGAATAGTTTAAACCTAATTTCAACAAAGATGTTGAATATAAATGGTAAGGATGATTTAGTGTTATAATCTAAAAAATGAACAAAAGTGCAAAAGCTTGCAGATCACCAAAATTAATTTCTTTTGGGTGAATTTGCTTTTGTCAGATTATTAAAATAACACGCTAAGAAACTATGTTATTATTATTTAAAAATAAGCAATTGACTACATATTTGGTTCATTGATGATTTATTTAATACTAGTGGCGATAGTGCTTAAACGTTTTGCCCAGATATAATTACCATTTAATTACCATGAAATAGTATTATTTATCTATATTTAATTTTTTATAGTACCCTCATAACTAATTGTACAAATTTGGCGAAAGCTAAAAAAAAATTAAGCGCAATTATTTCCTGTTGCAGGATGAATTTTTTGAAACGATGTTATTTTCAAACTTAATGCGTATTGTATTTGATTTTTAAAAATATGCCTAAAAAGTTGATTAAATTATAAATGTATTGATATAAATATCTCAATATTGAAAAATATTTTTTAAACTTTTAAACTGTTTCACATAAATTATTTCTTTAGTAATTTTAAGGCATTTTAATGTAAAAATATGCAATCTGTTAATTTAAAATATTATTACTTTCTTAAATAATGAATAAATAAGAATTGAATTCATAAACTTAGACGAAGGGGAGTTAAATTTATTCAAGTACTGATTGATTGGCATATGATTAACTCATCGAAAAAAAACCATAAAAAACTCGCCTTTCTTATTTTTTGTTATGTTTAAAAACATTCTTATAATAAGTGGCTTCTTTCAAGCAAAGGTATAATAGTATACTTAACTCATACTTAACACAACTAATAAAACATTTGTAATTTTAATTATTGTAATATAAAATCTAGACAACTTGGGTAATAAAAACTTATGCAAATCAATTAGTAAAAGTGGGTAGCATATTTTAAACGCGTGCAATGCTTGAGCAGTTTTTAATTTTCCCATTTCTGGTTGGCTCTTTAGGAAATAAACATATACACGGTTTGTTTTATTTAACTCAATTCTGGTCAAGATACTGGCAAAATTTAGCGACAATGTTCTCGTTTTCAGTCGTTGTAGCACAGTTAATTTTTATTCTAAAATTTTTGATCGTGAACACCACTTTAGTCACAAGAAACTATGAACTCAACATAACATCGTTGGAATACGCTAGTCCTGAGACTTTGTTGAAAGCACTGTCGAGTGCCAATTACATATTCAACGACAACTATGACGAAAATTTCCAAGATCCAATTTTGCGCAAATATAAAGCCAACCGACAGAATACGGAATACTCAATCGTCAATAATTTAAACACAATTTTAAGCAAAATCTCAACTAACCAATGCCTCATTGTAATAAACAATTTTAATGGAGTTGACTTGCCACCATTTTCATACACACCAATATTGCTACGACGATTTAATTTAGCTGTGCTTTCTCACACGTCTGAGAATAAATTTCCGTTTGAGTTCACTGATATTGTTTGGGCGCCTCCCGGAACTCAAAACTTTACTACCGGACAATTCAGTATGTCACCCGAAGACGAAAGTGACTTTATTGCTACACATCCATGTCCCAAATCCAAATTTTTCACACCTACAATTCTCGGAGAACTTTTCTTTAATACCTGCTATTGCGTCGGTATTGACTTGGATGCCTTTATTCAAGCTTCAAAGTTGTGGGAATGCCAAATCCAAGTTGATATATTTCTCCCAGATCACCTTCTGGAAATTGGAAAATTTACTCAAATATTTCGAGACAAGGAATGGCGACTAAATTCGTTTGTGCCCACAACAATCCCTCCAATTAATATTATAATAAGTTCTGATTCCAATGTAAATGAGCATAATGCGCTTTACAAGTGGATTGAGAGAAAAAATTCTACAGTCGCATCAGACAACTCATATTACACAACTGTGACCGATATTTTGGTAACGGCGCTAACAACTTGTTATCGTACATCGATCAGCTTGGATTGTAATATAAACCAAATCAGTGTATTCAAACCGTGTCCGGATTGTACCAATGGATTTAGTTCCCTTCCGCTTGACTTGGCTATTTTATCAATGCACAATATTATAAGTAAAGCCACATTTAATTCAACAGTATGGCTAGTTACACGGGCTCTTGAAGACCTTAGCAAAACTATTGAAAAAGTAAGCAGTTTAATTGACCAAGTAGCTCAAAATAATCAGGACTTTACCCTGAAACAAATCCTAAGTCGAACCGAAAACGATTACGAAGACGATACTCAAAATCAGTTTGCTAAGGTAGTTGTATCATTTGTTAAAAGCCATTATAGGAAATATGTCTAAAAATAATAATAAAGTGATTCAGTTCGTATCAACTATTGAGATTCATCATGATTGGCGGAATAATAGAGACACATTTCTGCAAATAAATAATTTATTAAGCTCATTACGTATCCTAACCTGTAAATCTAAGGGCCTTAGCTCGCTGGCAGTTGACGAATTTTGGAATGTCTTTGATAACTATATTTGGATGTGGATAATGATTGCACTGTGTTTGTTATTGGTAGTTATTGTTCGGTTTTCAGGGGAACGAATAGTTAATATAAAATTATTTTCGGCTAATAAGCTTTTGTGTTTATTTAAGGTTTTGGTGGAGCAAAGTGATCCGTTTCCTAATAGTTTATGCAACACATTGAAATTTCGTCTTTTAATATCTGGAATTCTATTGGCTGGTGTGGTGTTAAGCAATGCTTACAAAAATAGTAATGTATACAACATGGTTAGGCCAAGATTTCTTCTACATTATGATACAGTAGAGGAATTGTTTCAAGACAATTTTACAATTTATAGTAGATTTGACTTTTTGTCATATGACTTTGTGGGCACTAGACATGATTTATTTGCAAAACTAGCAGAATTAAAGCAGTTTTCAACTCATGGAAAACAACTTGTGCTAAGGCCTATTAATGACAGCTTGATTTCAATATATGGCAATACTGAAGCCAGAGAATATTTCCAAACATCGTTATTTGCAAATGCTTCAAGTGAGTCAATGAAAACATTAGGTGCAGGAATACCTCACCTCAATTTTACGCAACTTTTCTTAGAACCCATTCTTGCTCTGAAGCCATTAAATGAAATAGGGTACCTGCCTTTACATGAAATGGATAATCGACAGCTTGCCAAATGGGCATCCATTTTTAAACAAAACTTTTTTGATAGACAACAAAAGTTTATTTTTGAGGAGTTAAAGGAGTGTTCTGAAACATCAGCTTGGTTGCTACCTGAATATATAGTGGATAAATATTTTAGGTTATTATTACCGGCTGGTCATTATTCACATTTTGGAATTCAAAAGTTTGGAACCCGGTCAATAAATCTTTTGCTGGATGGAATAATTCCGAGTCAGATTTTAAAACGAGCTTCAGCAGCTTTTGATTCGGGGATTGTGAATTGGATGCAAAGTATAATAAGTCGACGACCAGCAGCTCAACTGGAGTCGAGAGCGGTACCTTTGTCACCAAATTTGGAGGGAAATATATTAATTGTATTTGCTACTTTGGGATTTGGGTTGTGCTTTGCATTATTGATTTTCATGTTGGAACAACAGAAGTTATTTTTCATTGTTGTTGTTAAAGTTTTCAGGGGAATTTTTAGATGGGGAAAAATAATTATGCATAACATCCAGGTGAGTTTATTAGGATTAAAAAGTTCTAACCGAGTACAAATATTTGTTGAATAAACTTAAGGGAAATAAAATATCAGCACGATAAGCCAGTCGTTTAACAAAAATTTAGATTTCAATTTTGCCACATGTTCTGCAAAAAATATTATAACTCAAAATTTGTGCTATAATCTTATTTGTCTATGCTAATATTAACACAAACTAATTATTTATGCAAACCTTTCTTCCGTATATAACATTTTGTTTAAATACGTTTTTAGATTTGAGCTTTGGCATTTAGTTTCCACTTATACAAGTCATGATGAAAGGTGCATAATAATACCCCTAACCTATAGAGGTCGTTTCTTACAAAAATTGAACACTGACCACTTGGTTTTGTAGAAATTGGAAGACCTAAACCTGGTCATTATTTTTAAAGCACATACGTGCGATGTACTGTAAGGTAAGATGTTGAAAAACACATGATATATATATTATAAACTCCCATGAAAGCATCCTTAGATTTTTACCAAAATCCCGAAATTTCTTGTGTTTTTTGCTAAAAACCACTACGCTTCGAGTCGAAACCAGGAATTTATACGATAATTTAGGTCATCAAAACAGTTTGTACAATATTTCAAAATTTCATGAAATTGAAATCTTGACTTAGTCAATCTCGAAAAAATGTGTTCAATATTGGTTTTCATATCGGAACTACAAAAGTTATTTTTCGTTTCTGTTATCAATGCTTCTAAGCCAATTTTCGAATAAGCAAAAATATAGTTATATCATGTGCGATGGATGTAGGTCAGAATATGAGGTCTTAATCCAGTAAAAGTATTGATTGATTAGCACACGATTGAAATTGTCAACAACAGGAAATAAATCGACAGTCGAAAAAATTAGTTTCCTTGCAAATATTATTGTGTAGTTAAGCTTGTAAAAAACTACTTGTAATTTCCATTAAGAACTTAAGTTATTGTTGCTTAACCATACAAACAGGCTTAACATGTTGGTATGTTTAAAAGCATTTTCATACGAATAGACTTTTTTTAAAGCAAAGGTATATTAATATACTTAGCTCAAACTTAACACAAGGAAAAACCACATACGTAATTTTAATTTCTCAAAGTGGGTATAATTTTTTCAACGCGTGTTGCCTTTCACTTGCCTTTCATTTGCATTGAGCTGGTAAGCTTTTTAGGATATAATCATATATACGGTTTGTTTTATAAAACTAAATTTTGGCCAAGACACTTGCAAAATTTGTCAAAAATGTCCACGTTTTCAGTCATTATCGCACTGACGATTTTTATTTTAAAATCTTTAATCGCGAACACCACTTTAGTCACAAGAAATTACGAACTCAACATAACATCGTTGGAAAACGCTAGTCCTGGAACTTTTTTAAAAGCACTGTCGAGTGCCAGTTATATATTCAGCGACAACTCCGAAGAAAACTTCCAACATCCAATTTTGCGAAAGTATAAAGCCAACCGACAGAAAACGGAATACTCAATCGTCAATAATTTAAACACAATTTTAAGTAAAACCACAACAGGCCGATGTCTCATTGTAATCAATAATTTTAAAGGAGTTGACTTACCACCATTTTCATACACACCAATATTGCTACGACGTTTTAATTTAGCTGTGCTTTACCACACATCTGAGTATAAATTTCCGTTTGAGTTCACTGATATTGTTTGGGCGCCTCCCGGAACTCAAAACTTTACTACCGGACAATTTAATATGTTAACCGAAGACGAAAATAACTACATTGCTATACATCCATGTCCCAAATCCATAATTTTCACACCTACAACTCTCGGAGAACTTTTCTTTAATACCTGCTATTGCGTCGGTATTGACTTAAACGCCTTTATTCAATCTTCAAGGTTGTGGCAATGCCAAATCCAAGTCGATTTATTTCTCCCAGATCATCTTCTCGAAATGGGAAAATTAACTCAATTATTTCGTGACAAGGAATGGAGACTAAATGAATTTGTACCAACGACAATCCCACAAATTAACATTTTAATTAGTTCTGATTCTAATCCATTTGAAAATTCTGCACTATACAAGTGGATTGAACGAAAGGGTTCTGCCGTTGGATCAGACAACTCATATTACACAACTGTGACCGATATATTTGTAACGATGCGAATAACTTGTTATCGTACATCATTCAGCTCTGGTTGCAATATAAACAAAATAAGTGTATTCAAACCGTGTCCAGATTGTACCACTGGTTTAAATTCCCTTCCGCTGGATATTACTATTCTATCAATGCAAAATATTATAAGAAAAGCAACATTTAAATCAGCAGTTTGGTCAGTTTCACGGATATTCAAATTCAGTAAAACTATTCAAAAAATAAGCGATGTTATATTCCATGTAGCTGAAACAAATGTGGACTTTACAGTGCAACAAATTTTAAGTCAAACTGCCAATAATTACGAAGATAATATTCAAAATCAGTTTGCTATGCTAATTGCTTCATTTGTTAAAAGCATTATAGGAAACACATCCAAACCAAATGATAAAGTCAATCCCATTGTATCAAATATTGGGATTCATCATGACTTGCATAACAATAGGGACACGTTTCTGCAAATAAATAATTCACTAAGTTCCCTACGTTTCCTTACCTGTAAATCTAAGGGACTTAGCTCACTTGCAGTGGACGAATTTTGGAATGTCTTTGATTACCATACTTGGATGTGGATAATGATTATACTATGTTTACTTCTGGTAGTTATTGTTCGTTTATCAGGAGAACGAGTAATTACGATAAAATTGTTGTCTGCAAATACAATATTGTGTTTAATTAAAGTTTTGGTGGAGCAAGGAGATCCGTTTCCTAATCGCTTAAGTAAAGCACTGAAATTTCGACTGTTGATTTCTGTGACCCTTTTGGCTGGTGTAGTTTTAAGTAATGCTTACAAAAACAGTAATGTATACAATATGGTTAGGCCAAGAATCGTTCTACATTACGACACAGTAGACCAACTGTTTCAAGATAACTTTACAATTTTTAGTAGATTTGACCTTTTAACTTATCGGTTTTATGGCACTCAACTAAATTTATTTGATGAGTTATCACAATTAGAGCAATATGCAACGATTGGTAAACAACTTCTGTTAAGGTCCAATGACAGCTTGCTTTCAATACGTGGTAATACGGAAGCCAGGGAATATTTGTATTGGGCGTTGGATGTCAATTACTCAAGCGAGTCAGTGAAAACACTACTTGCAGGAAAACCTCATCCAAATTTAACGAGACTTATTATGGAGCCTATTCTTGTCTTGAAGCCATTAAGTCGCGTTGGATTGATGCCTTCACATGAAACAGATTATAAACAGCGTAGTAAATGGGGGTTAACTTTTAAACAAAACTTTTTTGACAGACAAACAAAGTTTACTTTTAAAGAGCTAAAACAGTGTTCTCATACATCAGCTTGGTTGCTACCTGAATACATAGTGGATAAATATTTTAGATTATTGTTACAGGCTGGTCATTACTCACATTTTGGAACTGAAAAGTTTGGAACCCGGTCAATAAATCTTATGCTGAATGGATTAATTCCGAGACACGTTTTCAAACGAGCTGCTGCAGCTTTTGATTCGGGGATTGTGAATTGGATGCAGAGTATAATAAGACGACTTCCAACAAATAAAATTTTATCGAGAGCGGCACCTTCATCACCTAATTTGCAGGGGAATATATTAATTGTATTTGGCACTTTGGGATTTGGCTTGTGCTTCGCATTGGTAATTTTCATGTTAGAACTACATAAGTTATTTTTAAGACTTACTATAAAAGTCTTTAGGGGAATTTTAGGACTGGGAAAATTAATATTGAATCACATAAAATATTTTGTTAGGATTACCTAGTTCTCATTCTCAAGTACAAATAATCGATCAATAAAGTTTAAAAAAAACCAACATATTTAGCTAGTCGGTAAAAACTTTAATAGCTGTTAGTTTTGCTCTACAAGTTCTGCAACAACTTTAAAGTTAATACTCAAATTATATCTCTCAAAAGAATCATCTGTGCAAATATAAACTCAAATTTAGTATACGGTATTCTTTCAATCGGTTTTACTGTGTAATTTCTACGGCCATTGCGACCATAACTATTTATTTACATATCGAATAATTTCATAACATGACAATTTACTTCTATTACGATCATTTAATTAATCAAATAAAATGTTGACATTGCGATTTGTAGCAGTGGGAATTGCCCTTAGGTCTTTGTGATCAGCATCTCTGTCCTGTGGGAGATTTAAGCAGTGATGCTGCAAGGTCAATACATTATAAGTAGGCTGTGAGAAAGAAATAGGGAATAAATCAGTATCCTCATGAAGAGCAAACGAAGAAAATGTCATGAACCTTGTCACCTGGTTAGCAGCAGATTCTTGTCACAAGGTGATTAAACGGTTATAAAGGCTAACTTTTATGAATAAATTAACCGGCAAATCAGATATTTAAGTAACATTTATTTACGTTACAGGTTACCATATTAAAACCCTGGTTGTCGGTACCTGAAAACAGGAGAGATATAGCAAATGATCAGCTTCAAATTATCTTGGATGAGGTCAACACTCACGAGATTGGACTTAAAGGGAATGGAATATTCACAATAACTTACGGACTTGTAGTTAGTATATTAGGTTCAATTGTTACTTATTTTATTGTGTGTCTACAAGCATAAAAAACACATTACTCCCAGTATGTATATTCTGTTAAGATTATCATATTTTAATCGAATATGGCTATCGATGGGAACATAAGTGAGTGTGACAATAACAGAAAATCGATAACTTCATTGTAGAAGATATAAAATTTATTTGTTGTAAAAATTTATCTTCAAGTTTATCAGTATATTAAATACCGCAAATAGGTTTCATTTAAAAACAGTAAGCCAACATTACGAAAGCTTTTGGAGTTTTCAGATCTTTTAACTAAAAGCTTTGGTGTCCATGTAGCTTAGTTTCCTATTTGAACCATTTTGTATGATTTGGCCATGCTAAAAAGCTCGATTACCAAATTTAAGACGGCTCCAATGCCTTTACTTATAAGTGATTGGACATTTCAAGGAGAATGACTGCCGGCTGCAGATTCTTGTCAAAGGTCAATAAACTGTTCTAACTTCGGACATTCTAAATTTAGCATAGATAATCATTCGAAGCTAATAATTGACATTTGTCTGCTTTACAGGTTGTTAAACTTAAACGCTAGTTGCAAATTCCTGAAACAGGAGGGGGTATAGCTAATGACCAGCTTCAAATTTTCCTGGATATCAGGTGAATTGGAACGTGATTGGAATTAAAGGAAGTGGAATATTTACAATTACGCACGGGCTTGTGGCTAGTATTTTGGGTTTGATAGTGACCTACTCTGTTGTTTGTCTGCAAACGAACTAGAAAGCAAACATTTGGTAGATGATTTGGTTAATTGTAAAATATACCTACTACTTTGTACATAGGATGCTTCAATGGAAGTGTAATTTACTATTTGCAATTAAAATTAAATGGACTTAAAATATCATACAATTATTAACAATTTGTAGGCTCCGAAATGTAGTCTAAGAAAAATTAATAAAAGAAATAAGTTAAGTTGGACAATTAAATTACCCAACAAATAAATTCCCCGAGAATTAAATTACCCTACAATTAAATTACCCAACAATTAAATTTGTCTCAGAATTTATTTACTTGACCATTTGAATACTTGACAACTTAATTTACGGTATTACTAATATATATATAATCAATTTTAACCAATAATAATCAATCAATGGGGACTTAACCTAAGTTAAGTTAATTTGTTTAATCTTTTGTTTTAACTATGCTTTCAAGTAAACTATTTATAAATGTACTAGAACCCACAGCTACGTATGTGTAATACATTTAATTTAGTCACTTATAAATTTGTTTGTTACTTACTGTATATATTTTTTTAAATCACATTTTAACAAAAGATTCTTCTAATTTAATTCCCAATCATATATTTAAGTAACAAGTTTTTAACCATTCGCATTGTATCACGTTTTATTTGTTTATTAATGTAAACTGTAAAGCAATTCGCATAGAGAATTTAAAAAACACCAATGGAGTCAGACAATCAAAGTAATTTGAAGGTAAAAATCGAATCGTTAGAGGAACCATTGAGCGAACATATTTTTGATGTTCTATGCTTCTTGACCATTTACTCAATTCGGCCGAAGCTCCAACTTCCGTTCTGATTCTAATCAGTAACATTTTTCTTTTAAACAAGGCTATCGTCAAAAGACTCATTTTATTAAACATTGCTGCAAAATGAAAGCAAACTAGAATTTCAATGGCGCCAATTAAAGCCAAGTTTGTATAAATAATTAGATCACTGAATTCAGTATTCGAAAATGCTGATATCAGAATTGTTGTTGATCCCGAAAGACATACTATCCCACCAAGAATTTGTAAAGGCAGCGATACTGTTCGATAAATACCATTGTAATTATTAGAAAGAAGTTGGATTTGGCGATACGTACTGATATACTGCAAAAAGTTTCCAGATAACTTGGAATATGTTAGCTTTCTCTGTAAAAGTTTTAGAGATGCACTTAAACTAAATGTTGGAATGAAAATATTTAGCAACATGTGCAAAGTAGCAGTATTAGTAAACAGGCGCATTGTGACATAAATATATAAGAAAAGAATAACTCTTTTCAAAACTACCAGCATAAGACCTACATAGTACCATTTTTCAAATGTTGGAAACAAGTTCAAAATCACAGATGGCACAAAATTCCAAGGGACATCAGGAAAAAGAGCACACGATAAAGCATGAATTATGCAGTGATTTCTCATCGATTCGGTGAAAAGTCTTATAATATATTTTACAACTGTTGTGGTTATATTTGTTTTCCAATACATACACTCAATAAAATAATTCCATGAGTCTCCGAACTTATT
>JAQFZH010004908.1:0-11287 GCA_034695485.1 Entomobrya nivalis
TAGTTTTGTAAAGCTCATTTGTAATAACAGCTACTCCACCACCTTTGGACTTCCCAGAGTACAATTGCGACCTGTCGCATCTTAACATTTCAATAATAATTTTATCTTGTTCCAGCAATAATTCCATTCTGCCATGCATGAGTTGTTGGTCTTCAATGTAGAAGAGATTTCGTCAGAATAAGAGAACTACTCTAGATCTTTTAGAACACGTTACGATACAAAGACAAAAACAAATGATTGGATTCGGCAGGATAGAAGTGCAGCAAGCCGTAGCATTTACAGAGATGATAATACAGTAGCGCTACACCACACACCACAGCTGCAGAATTCTAGTATAGGTATATTTTATCTCAAATTGTGCGTATTTGAAATAACATAAATATTACAGCCCTTTTGTTGCTGATAGCTAGCGACATGGGACATAACAATACGTACAAAAGTTACATACAAAATTTACCATAAAGTGAAAATAGATTTTACTTGTGTTCCCCTTTGGAAAGAAACGCCATTTTTAAGCACATTTTACAGTTGTTCAGACAGAAGCACTGACGTAAAGGTGTGTACTAAAGGTTGTAAGGAAAGTAGAGTCAAGGATTTTGCCATCAAGTTACGTATATGCCATTTATGCATTGGTGTGTCTAACCATTATGGAGGTATGTAGGTGGTACAAAAAAGAAGAACATGACAAACAAAATGAAAGAGAGCAAAAATATAGACTTTTTTTCTCGCATAAATGTTCATACTCAGAAAGCAGCAAACTGGGAAACTGCATGTACAATCATACCTAAAGCCTTGCATTCATTTCCAGTTTTCCTCCTCTTCCATTTATAGGCACTGTAAATTCTTATAACATACAACATACTGAATGAAGATCTTTTATCCTAACCTATAAATCCTAAACAATGTGCCGCTGTAACGGGCAAAGTATAAAAATCTTCTTTAAAAGCTTTCAAATAAAAGTGCCTTCGCTGGCGCGGCGTAAGAGTATGTACATTTTTTTTGCTATTTGCATTCATTCAAGGAACGAACATTCTATAATTTACCGTCACAAGATATTACAATGGAAAATGTGAAACTAAAAAATACACTCTATTATAAACTTGCTCTTGCTCAAGTTCACTCGCACTTAAATGTTCGTATCTCTGTGAGCATACATAATACATCCGAGAATATTTCTTCATATTCGCATTGCGAAAATTTGATTATCTTGCCGAAAAGGGAGCTTAATATGTTTGCGTTCCAAGAACACAATATATCCAAAATTATAACAGATTTGTCCTCGTGTTGCTCATGTTATGGTTTGCTTGCTCATACATTTTGGTGATGGAAAATGGGGAAAAAAAGTTTTTGCAAATCTTGAAAAGAGTTTCTGTAATATCTTTGCATGCCAATATAACAATTCCAGAAAATATATTTTCCACATATTTTGTTTGGCAATAAGCTGTCTAAAGCTAGATGATATAATACACAGAAAAATTTGTCGTTTGATGTCAATTCAATTGAATATGTTGTGCCTATTTCTGAAATTCGTTTTTTTCTTTTTACGTCTTTTCCTATTTTGCCTGGAAAAGGTGTGCTTGATTTTTTTTCTGCGTAAAACGTAATTGAAAAACTTGAGAGAAGATTGAATGGCTGGAAAAAAATATTTGAAGGAAAAACCTCCAACCTCCTTGTGTTTTAAACATTTCTCTTGGCACCAATAGGGTCAGGTGGGTAGCAAAATGAAACAGTGAAAATTTAAGCATTTTTATGCTTATGTTCGCAAAATACACATAATTAGAATGGATTGAGTTCCAGAAAGGAGGTTAATGATGAACCAGGGGAAATCGTTTACAAGCACATGTTATATTATGTATATATGTATGTATGTATGTATATATGCTGTACTGAATTTAGAATGTAGATGCAGACGCACAATAAACTATTTTCTGATTAATAGATAAGTGATATGTGCTCATATGTACATTATTAACTTGGTGATTTAGGGGGGCGAGACATTTGGTTGTCTGGAAGTGAAGGGAACTAATAATACCTTTTCACTTTAACTCACACAGAGAGACTACCCAAACCCACACATTACTTGACTTTAACTTTCACCCGGTTTCGTATTTTGTTCTACGGGAAATTTGCATGTCTGAGCATCTATCACTGCGGAGAAATGACGATCAACCGTTTCAGGTCAAGTGGTGAGGAAAATATGTAGAGGGAAAAAGAGGGAAATAGTGCGGAAATAGTTTTCTCCTCCCTTCTCTCATCTCATCTTTCAATTTCTCGTTATAAATCATCAGAGATGATTGTCTCCGTATTGGTAGGATGGGAAATTGTTCTAGATGCTCAGTATTCCTATGCACTGCTAACAAGAGAACTATCCATGTATAGAAAATCATTCTAGTTTTATAAACATCAGAAGGATATGCTTTTTCTGCTGTATATACAAAGGTAATAGTGTATATGTGACTGATGTAGTAACAGTTCTTGGCACCTCTTTATCATTCACTTCACAATATGATTTTTTATGTCATGGGCAAGTATTCCTTACTGCTTTACTCCAAAGACCAAAATTATGGCTTGAATGATTGGGTCCATTTCGGTGGAATCTTCCAAGCAAATGATATCCGTTCCCATCAAGCTCAATAATATATATGCCCCCATTTTATTATAAACTATATATACCTATCGATCTTCAATTACTTATGATATAATTTTTCTCTTTTCTGTCAATTTCAGGTGATATTACGCAGAAGGGCTATGAAAAGAAACGCTCCCGGATTCTAGCACCATATATTCCTAAACAAGCTCATGGTAAGTTATCTAATTTGCCATAAAATTGCATCATTATTAAAAAAGAGTGTAGGCAGTGGTCGTGTCTGTATGTATATAACTCCGTTTTCTCCAAACGCTGGAAAATGTTCTACCAAGAAGTCTTTATTATGGATTCCATTTCAATATACACTTGGTACATTTCTCCGAACCTTGAGATGAGATATTATAGCTAATTTTCCCCGAACCTCTTTCACTTAATTAAATTTATTTTCTCCGATAATAATAATATCAGTTTCTACGTATTTGTTAGCTTTCCTTCGTGTGGGTAAAAGGAAAACAAAATTTTGCTTTCACTGAAACTGCGGCGCATTTACACGCTGCACGTATTATATGTTAGCAGTAACAACAACTTATGCTAAAACACCACTTTCGTTTTAGGTGATCATGCGATCAATTACATTTCATTTCTCTGACATTGCAAAATTTTGACAAGAAAATAGATGGGGAAACCTTGTTTTGCACGTTTTAAAAGAGAGTATCTGGATAAAAGCAAATGAATATTTTATGCTGACAATGACGAGAAGTGGTAACGCTTAAATAATGAATGAAATTGTCAGGGTAGAACAGCAGGTATGTAACGTTGTAGAATTGTTTTTCCTGGAGGGAAATAGGAGATACCTAAATTTTCTGATTTCTCCCGTGTCTCTTGAGACAGATATTTCACTGGATGCATAGTCATGCATACCAAAACTGGGTGGCTGACTGAACCAATGAATATTTTTTCTCTGGATCAGAAACATAATGTTCTTTGACTGACAGTAGATTACCTTCTCGCTAGAATTTTATAATTCGTCATGCGATTTTGAAAACAGATAAACAGCCAAATTCCATGTAGACTCGCTCACTTTGAAACGGATATATATATAGGATTTTTGGTACTTTACAGCTCCAAAGTCAAATGAAGGATCAGCAAGTCCAAGTACCAGAGCGAAAAGACGACAACATAGACGACTTACGAGAAATGAAAGCAGATATCACTCAGGTAAACTATTATTTTACTTTTACATGTTTTTTCATTCAGATTACAACAACAAGCTATTAATAAATCGCTTTTTGGAGCTTTCATAGTTTTTGTAGTAGTGCACGACTATGTAGTTTAGTTAAATTGCGAGGTTGAGCTAATGACTATTACTTATTGCTTGTCCGATTGGACACGTCGAGTAACCATTTTGTCTTGTCACTTTGACATTTGTTTGTACGTACGTAACAAACAGCGAAAAACAGACAACGCCTACACAAATGCAATTACGAAGCCGACTACATGTTTATGCATACGATGAGAAGAGACTTTGAAAATTTGTCATATGAATTCATTTACCGCTTGCAAATCACACCCTGTATTTAGCTTGCTTCCAGAATTATTGCATGTCATTCCTTTACTAGCTTTACTTAACGCTTTTCAATGTCATCCCACAGGAAAACACATACCATACATCAATAACATGTATGGAAACAGAAGTCAAACCAGTTGTATGAAGATGTTTGTATTGCGTAGGCTTTTATTTTGGATGAATGGCTTGACCAAAAAGAGTTTCCACGCTGTGATCTTGACAATTAGGTAAACAGCCTTAGTTTTTGGGCGTTAATGTACACATTGCGTAATACATCGGTGAGCACAATGTTCTAGCCAGATGTCACAGCGTTTGTAAATTATTTTATGCATTAATATGCTGGTTGAGTAAATGAGTTGTTTTTTCCTGAAGGATTTTTAGAAATAAGTTGTCAGTTTCTTAAAATGATTCTCTACATTTTATCAAGCCATCTTCCAACCTCACACGCATGTTTAAATTCTACAAACGTGCTGTCAAATGTGCTGATGTTTTATAGCCCAACCCTTTATTTCAATAGAATAATACGCTTGTCAACAGTGTCATTTTTATCGCTCTTCTTTATGCTGTAGTCATCGTGGGTGATGATGGTGCGAAATAACAAATTATGCTAAATACCTTTGCATGCAATAGTTATAAGCTTGATGTTTTAAATAATCTTTAAAGGTGTCTGAGTAAATGGTGTGTATGTGTGTTTGTCATGTGTGCAAGCAAACTGCACGATAAAGTAAAAGGATTAACATTAATGATATATAGAAGATGTGAAATTGTATTTTGTTAAAGTTGGGCTTGACGTTTGTGTGTTTTAAACCTTTGGGCGCAGTGCACAATGCACAAACCAAAAGAAGAGTAGAAGAAATGCTATTCTAGCTGATTTTTTAGATGTCTCTTTCCCTCTGTGTTTCTAAAAATATGAGACTGCTACGAAAATAAAGAATAAAAAACACTGCAACGGTTCATTCAAGAGTCATAACGTCTCTTTCTAGTAAAATGCATTTTTTTCATTCCCTTCCGCTAAAATTGCTTTGTCATGTTTTCTTTTTAAATATTTTATGCATGGCATAATCTACTCGGCACTCGTAGATTTGAAAAACTGTCTCTGGAACAGATGTCGCGTTCTCCTGAATAACTTTTTTGAGATCTAGATTTCCATGTTCTTTAATAAATAAATGTCATTTGCCATCAGTTGTCAAGTAGTGTTCATTTTTAGCCTTAGTTTTCACTCGTTGACAATTAACAGCCAGTAGAGCAGCTTCTTAGGAAGTGAGTAATTATTACACCAAATTGAATTATTATTCTAGCTCTCAAACCTGTCCCTATATAAGTAGACTTTCACTTATTCTAATTACTGACTGACTCTCATTACTTTAGTTAAACACATTTTTTGATTGCTAGCCTGTAATTATTTTTAATTTAATTGCCGAATTAGTAGCACCGCAAATTAAGGAACCCTCATTTTTGCTTTCGTAGATGTTGAAATTTTTATGCTGTAGTTTGAACTGAAGCGTAGTTTAAAAAATGCAATGAAGTTGTTGTCGCGCTATTTGAAATGCTTGTGTGTATGTTTAAATCTTAAACTTGGATTACTTGCTGGTACTTACAGAAGTTCGTCAAGAAGCAGTACAACAAGCTTTGGCTGCAATGCAAAGCCGACCTAAGCCATCGCTTCCAATGCCAAGCAAAAGAACATCAGTTATGGGAAGGGCACCTGATCATACACAGCATGATTCGGGTAAAAAAACATTTTTACTACAGTTTGCTAAACATAAAACTTTTTCACAGAAATTTTCCCTCGAGCATAAAATGGCCATTGCTCTATAATGAATCAAAGAAAACCCGAAACATATTATCGGACAAGACGACATTTTTTACTTCATCTCAAATTGCTTGTAAACCTTTACATTTAATAGGCAACTTTGACCTAGATCACATATTTGTTAACTATACATTAAATTCCACAACATGTACATACTTTCTGTTGTTTTTATTTATCATTTTCCATATTGTCTAAAAAACGTGGTTACATTAACTCTTCAGCTAGACGATATAGTTTGTTTAATTGCAGTAGGTAGAAAATAAAAACGTTTTATAGCTCATTTCAGTCATTAAAATCAATATATAGAGATATGCTCATGGTTCATTCTGAATACCAATGAATCAGTACAGTGGTGGTGGTGGGGGCTAAGGCTCAATCTCTCTTTTTTGTAAGCGTTCCGAAATATAATTTGCATACAAACGTAATAACTCAAACACACTCATTACTCCACAAAATGAACACTTACTCCTCTAATTTCGCCTCTTGCATTTTAGAAACGGCAAAACAACTATTTACACATGCAAGACGTGTACACAGTACACATACCTCATCCTCTGCTAAAACAATGTACATATTATATCACCCTTTCGGAGTTTACCATTCGTTATCACTATCACAATGCTGCGTTTTTCTTTGATGCATCATCATCATTATCAAGAACGGAATCTTTGCGTAGTAGTCAGTCATCAAAACAAAGTAGTACAATTTATAGACATAATATACACATGTCTGGCAGTAGTATGTAGTAGTGCAGTGAATGCAAAAAGTTTGTATAATCATCATAGCTCGCTAACCTACATGACATGACATCATCATCATTTTGTGGTATCTCTCTGCAGTAAGTTGCCTTGTTGTGCATAGATCATCATGATGATCATCATCGTGATATGTTGGACAAGATTCACATAACAAAGTATGTAATATGTAACTGGCAGTCGAGTAAGTAGTACAACAGTGTGGTTTTGACAATGAATGAGTTTGCAAAAGCAAAAAGGCGATGATGCCCTTCATTTCATTTTCTGCATCACTCACTCACACGAAAGTATGAAATATCTTTTTTATGAGAGTGCAGTGCAACTAGGAAAATAAAGTAGTTTTTTTTTGCGAAATAAAAAAGATTGTTCCTTGAGGATTGATTCTCTGGCAGTGTTAGTGAATTCAAGTAGTGCACTCGCATATACTATTCTAATGAAATGTAGTGAAAAGGAGTAGAGTGTCAGCATCAACACGAGAAAATGTGTTTTTTCCTCTCAAGTTCCGCATGAAACCGAATACCCCGTACTTAGATAGGTATACCATCATCATTGTAACCGGTCTACAAATTGAACGATGGTCTTGTAATAGCTTCTTTTAGTGCTCCAGTTGTGCAGTTCCACATTAAATTGTACGTAAGAATCGGTTTTGTTTTTAGGTTTCATTTCCCAACAGTAATAAAGAAGTTTGAGTGGAAAAGTATTCTGTGTATTGCAAGTGTGGTAATTTGTAGTCATTCTTGTTGGATGGTTATTTACCATTTCTCCGACAACTTTGTCACTTGATGTTGTTGAGTACTTTGCTTTTCTCGGAAAATAGGATGCTTAAAATTATTGCGTGACATGAAAATTCATTTGTGTGTCGGTATGTGCGCCACATTTCTCCAGTTCAGTTTACATGCCCTCACGTTGCAAAACTTAGAAGAGAGGTGAAGGAAGTACTTCAAAGTTGCCTGATGACGCCTTAAGCAAAAATCGCATCATTACGGTTATTACAATTCATACAGTTTTGATTATTGTAGTGTTTTTATTTGTGTAGTTGAGTTTGAAGTATCGTCATCATTTAGAAGCATTCAACAGTGTGAATCCAGCAGGCATACCTGTGATTTCATAAGTTTCAATCTTGCGTGCATACCGTTATTCTGTTTCGTAAGTGTGAGTGCGTAATTTTTCAAAAGTAATTTATGGAAAAATACATTGTAAATGTGCTTGCATCACAAAGATTGCTAAATACTTTGAAGATTTCCAGCAATCCAATAACTTCAGGAAATTCAGGATTGTGTACGTAAGTCTGCGTATTAATACGATTTGTCGTTAATAATCAGACAATCAAGCCACGAAGTATCCAATTATAAAATCAAAATTGAGATCATTCTTCGATTTTATATGAAGTAATAGTAACAAATATTATACTGAATGTGTAACGAATGTAATAGAATGTAGAAAAAATATTTTTTATATGCATATATATGATAAATGCATGGATATACAGTATATGAGTGAAAGCTGTGATCCAAAATAATCATTCGACTGTTTGTACTACAAAAGGCATGAGATGTGAGACTTTATTAAGTTTAAGAAAGGGTTATAGTACTAGTATCTAAAACATATGCTAATCAAGTATTCATTTAATTTCGTACGGTTACCTTAATGCCATTCTCATGATTAACTTTTCAACAATCTTTTATCGTATATGAGTGACATTGTAAAGCGTTTGAACTTAAACAGCGTTAAAGTTTATCATATCACCTATTATCGAACTATCCAGCGAGATATTTTTCAAGCGTGAAAGTAATCTATTTTCTCATTACAAAAGTTTCTTAATTTTTCATTAGGCCTGTAATTTTTAGTAATTTTAAAATCTTTTCTGCTCATTTACAACTAAAGGTTATTGTAAATGAAGGTGTTAAATGGTACGTCATGTAATTATGTGGTTTATGCTTCGAAGTAACAGAAAACACACCTCCAAACTTGCTTTTTTACTGACAGCGAATTCCATTAGTCTTCATCAAGTGCGTGAGTCAGGATATATTAACTATTAACCATTCTAGATTTTCTCGTACAATATATCTATCCGAATTCGATAACGAATAGACCAGGATAGTGTTGGCAAACCTTCTTGAATTCATGCATAGTTACTTCCTGTTAAAGTATTACTTTTTCCTTCCTTGGTTGTTTGCAGGTAAAGCCATGGAAAGTCTCACTTTTCAAACTGTTTTAACAAGATCATTTCCTTTCTATCCACTCTAGTCTAGTAACATGAAAATTGGTATTCTAACTTTTTCATGATTTGGGTGAAAGAAATTGTTTTATAGGTAGGTAATTTTTCTCGAGTGTAAGCCCTTTTTCAATTTGAATCACATGTCAAAGGAAATTGGTCTAGTCTATTGGTCACTTTAATGTGGGCATTCTTCATGGTTCAAAAACAGACGCACATAAATACACGCGTAGTTGGATATCAGCTAGATAGTCTGACATTACAGGGTGTTGCGTTTCCGTGAAATGAAAGTATATCAAACAAAATTAATTATTATTTTCTCTACCTGCCCTTAACTATAGAAGTCAAATTGTTTCTAACAAATCTATGGCTCTGGACTAGCAAATGGTGAAACCAATTAAACTTTTGTATCTGATATAATTTTACCTAACTGTACCACCAACCGCTTCTAAGTACTTCTACAGAGATTATTTTTTTCCGCTCTAACCTTGAGAATATGGAATAGTATATAATTTCAATTAATCTTTTTCAATCAAAGCAGTGCTGTCGAATCACCGTTATAATATAAATGGCTGACTGCTGAACGAGGCATATCAGAATCATTTAATATCGAATTATAGAAAGAAGATACAGGTTCCTCATCCCTGAAAACCCAGCTCTCTCTTATATTATAGCATGTATTGCAAAAACATATATTGAGGATTTGTTGAAGCTGTCATGTATGTATAGGTTTTCTATCAAATTGAATATAAAATATTGTGGTGAGATTTTTAAATGCCTACTATTTCAATTTACAATTTGTTTACAATGATTCAATGATCGAAGCAATTGATATAAATTATAGTCTCTCACAAATTTCATTTTTATGTCTTTATCAAAACCATCTTGGTTGGCAGTTTGACCTCATGTCGTGTCGTCGTGAATAAAATGTAATAAAGCAGGCGTGTTATGTGGTTGTCGTTTCTTTTCGCAACGTTGAGGATGAAGGACTGTTGTGATTGTGACTTTCAATTTGTAAACAGTACGTAACTAAATGAAATTACAGTCAACAAAATGTTATAGCTTTTTAAGAATGTTGTAGATTATGACGTTCTTTGCTAGTGGCGAGTCTGTAATGATAGTACAATAGGAATTTGTATTAAATTGCACAACAAGCGAGATTGAGAGTAGTTTCATTTCTGTTGCATTGAGATTAGGATGCGTTGCGTGTATTTAACAAACAAAAATTGGATTATCATTACTTCCTGACGTGTTCTCCAACATATTTTAGATTAAAAAGAACTCCGTCGTTTATCTTATAAAATTGCATGGTCTGTGTCTGTCCAGCCGTCGTCGATCTATACTTCCCCATAATTTCTTCAAGCTTTTTACATTTTGTGCATTACATCTTTAAACATGTGTCCCATGTCATGGGTTATGAATATGATGGAACCGAATTTAGCAAAAATCTACAGTCTTTCACTACGCACTAAATGGGATATTTACCAATTAAATCGATACAAAAAATGTCTTAATTGCCTAACTCTTAATTGTCTTGTCTAACTGACAATAATTTCTGCCGAAATTTCGTTTCAAAAGAACAAATAAACATTGAACTTAATGTGGGGATAATAATTAGTAAACTAATAAAAATTTATCAAGGACAATTGAAATTAATTATTTTTGTTCACAATCACAACATGTAAATAAGTACGATCTATTTTTATGCAGACGAACATATCATATCACATCCTACTAAATAACTCATCAGAACAACTCATGTATATATTCCATCATCATATAATATTACTGATATAAAGTTGTGGATGAAACATTTGCCTCCAGCTGCATATTTGTTTCCACCATTTTGAGTTAAATGACAGAATTTTGACCCCACGATAGAGTTGATCATGCAAGTAGGAAAAAAGTGATATTTTTATTTTGCACATTTTTACAACATCGTGTCCAGACTCGCCTTGCCTTTGAGTTGTTTTTATGTCGCCATTCGTCTAAATGCATTGAACAGTCATAAATATTTCTGATCACTTCCAAACATTTTTATCACTATCGCTTTGTGTACTCACTCAATACGGTTGTAGTCGTAGAGCGTATGTACTCACGCTCCCGTTTGGACGATGGAATGTTATCGAATTCTACTCAGTTTAAGATGTATTTATGACCGACCGTATTTATTACATGACTTCTTGTACATGTGCATTGCGTGATATATGTACTTAAAAATCTGCATTGAGGAAGCGTTACTATTGACTTGATTTTCCGCATTTTGTTTCAATTTATATCTCTGTATTCACGTCTTTGTGATGTTATGTGTTTTGCTGGTGTCATTTTATATTGCAATACTTAATGATGG